>JARK01001513.1:418246-430800 GCA_000688135.1 Ancylostoma ceylanicum
CCCCCCCCCCCACCCCCCTGGAAAGATAAATTGCAAATTAATAACTATACCATCCTAAAACGGCCTTTACTTACATCAGTAAAAGTTCCAGGAAATCACAGGGAAATATTATGTTTACTAGTCTAAACCAACGGGCCGCATGCATAGTTGAGATTACCCAGGGTAAACGTGCTAGCACCTCACAGTTTTGCCCATCATTAGCACGGGCATCAACACCATTGCCATGGGTAATTCAAGTGATGGTCCATCCTTGGTGTAAGGATTTGGAATTTCCTCCTAACCCTCGCAAATTTTTTCAAAAAAATCTGCTGTTGAATCTAAATTAAATGAATAAATGCATATGGATACTGAGATGAAACTCAACAGCAAATTTTTTTTTCGAAAAAATTTACGAGAGTTAGGAGGAAATTCCAAACCCTTACACCAGAAGTGGACACATCATTGGAATTATCCATGATAATGGTGTTGTTGCCTGTGCTAACAATGGGTAAAACTATGAGGTGCTAACATGTTTACCCTGGGTAATCTCAATAATGCATGTGGCCCCAGTTGACCAGGTTAGTTCAGAGTAGGCGCAACGCGACAGCACGCGTTCCTGATCGACCTAGCACCGTTAGGAGCAGAAATCCTGAGCTTACCTTGCTATGGAGGTGTCACCGTAGTTGCTACTTGAATGTATAGAGAAGCCTCCACCGTGAACCCATACCATTACGGCGAATTTCTTGTCCTGAAAAAAAAACTATAAACACTCTTTTAATTATTTCCTCTATACTTACTCCCTGTTTTTGCACATTTCAAGGTGCAAACATTTACTTTAGTGGATAAGGATACAGTACAGCTAGTTCGAATAGTTTTTGTACGTCAATGCCAGGAGCGGGAGTATAAACTCACCGTGTTTTCTCGCCATCGTGGTGTGAACACGTTCAGAGTCAGACAGTTCGCCTCGTCCTTGCCGACGATATTCAAAAACTGCAATAGTAAAAGTTTTTTTCCGGTTGATTATGCGAATTTTTTTTCATTCCTGATGGTGGCTCTGTCTGTAGGTGCGGACCTAGCGCGGGCAGATTTAGACGCATTGGTCTGGAGCTCTGTATTGACTTGGAATTTTTTTAAAATTCTAATTTTTAATTTTTTGCAGCCAAATTCGTAAATAATTCGTTTTTTGGGAGAGGTCCAATATTGGTCTCAAATATTAAATCAATCACAATTTAAAACAGGTCAGCCTCTTTCAGAACTACAAAGAATACTGCTAAAACCAGGCCGCATTTTGCAACTTAACTGGGTCGGAAATGATGGTTAACCAACGACAAAAGGGGAAAAGAATCATGGTCACTTCATATGAGTTCGCGTTGTAATTATATCATGGCAATTTACGACGCTCTGGAGCAAGTGGGCGGGGCGACACAGCAACTTGCCGCACAGTTTCGCCACCGCCGCTGAAATAAGTAGTAGTTATCATTATCATACGAACCTGTGCAAAATATTCATCTGTCTGTGGACATCTTGGACCGAACTTGACACAGTCTAATTCCTCTGTCCATGGCTTGACTGGTTGAGGTTTCTGAAAATTTGAAAAAAAAAAATTATAATAATATAATATAAAATATAAAGAAATATTTTGAAGATGTGAAATACCAGTTATTTGTTGCACTGAAAAATTTTAAAAATCAGTAGGAAAGGCGCCAGAGAGAAAAGGGTGTAGGAGAGACTGCAGCAATTGGAGAGGGTGGTGAGAAAAGCAGAAAAAGAACGTCACCTCACCTGAAACCTCAACTTTCCCAATGGTGGCTCAGCATATGGTATACCCATGTACATGTCGACAACTCGTCCATCATTCAGTAGATATTCTCGTCCACGTATCGGTCCTGACTGGGTTCGCACCAGCGGGGATCGAGCTATCGATACCACCGCACCCATTCGATGTCGCTATAATAATGTGGTTTGGGACTAAACAATCTACGGAGAGAATTAGAGAAGCAGAGCCAGCTCTGCGTCTCTAACCATCGCGAAGGAGTAACAGGGAAAGGAGCAGAATATAAACGAATACAGCAGCTGTATATTTAACAAAGTGATTGTAGCCATGGAAAATTTCCCGGAAAATGCAAAGTGGCAGATTTTTGCGCATGATATTCCGTGGATAACACGTGTCTGCGCTGCGTGCGCTGCGCAATTATCGCAGCTGGAGGTCACCAGGGCCACCACCATGGCATCAGTGCCGAAGAATTGTGCGAAGGCGCTGCGTAACGTCTTTTATAGCGTTTAGTCATTCCTGTGTGCCACAAAACTTCTTCGGTTCCCTTTTCTGGACCTGATGTATCACTGAGACTTTACCTAAAACCAATCAATACGTTTACCCATAGGTAACGTTGTCGATACTCAGCAGCTGCCCATTGGTGTGAGATTACCTACCCTTGCAAAACCATCGTGTGCTCACGAAAATGAAGGAAAATTGGTGCCGTATGACAGTTTTCCGGAAGCTTATTGATTACTAGGAAACACCTGGATCACCATCTCATCGGACTACGCCCAGATTTTTTCCTTCAAAAGTATAAAAATCCCTGCTAAGCACACTGGAAATTCCTTTAGCGAGGAGATCGTCTGTTGATCTGAACATAAGGCTCAAACCAGTACTCGCACAAGTACTAGTTATCCTGGATCGATCACTGCAAACAACAGATTTTTTTGAATTCTTCACAGGATCCCTTTTTATATTTGTTCTGGAAAAATTTCACTTATTGGTTTTTCTGCAAAGATTTAACTAGGTTGGGATAGAACTCACGTATTGGACTCCTTTCCAAAAAATTAATAAGATTCTTTTGACAAATTCAATCAAATCACACTGAAAACAGGCATATTTTTAGTCTGAATTTCGGAAAGAAAAGTATGGAAGAAGGAATTGATCCCAAAGCATTCTAGAAAAATAAAAGAATACAGTTTAATCTGCCTGATCTCAAAGTAATGAGAATATTTCACTTTATTAGACTTTGGTAGACATCTTATTCCAGTTCTCAAGCCCTCTACCTCATTCCACTTTCTTTGTTGTTTTTTTTTGATCTGACACTATTACCCCTACATCCTGAGTGTGTCTGGGTTTCCATGCTTTGGCAAATACATTCCTGACAATCAACAACAAATCCAACTTGATTAAAATGTGTCATCAATCCTGGTTATAATCAATCAGCATGGAGAATGCTATAGCAAGCCACTTACATTTACCCACTGGCTTTTAAAAACCTTCTCAGATATGGTTATTCTACGATAAGTTACCGATTTTCGCAAGAATTTTTGGGCAAAATTCGTGCGAATCATACATCTTCAAGACGTTTTCTTAGAAAATTCCAGCAATTCCTGCTGAAATTCCAGGCAATTTGTTTTATTTTCATGTTGGATTCCTACAATTTTCTTTCGCGCGGAAACCATGGGTGTAGAATCATAGGGTATGGTCACGATGAATTAAAGCTCTGGCATAGCGAACTAGTACCTGTTCAATGCTTGTGTAAACTTAAATGACTGCTAATATTTAGGATTTGGAAGTAAGGAACCCAAGAAGCTGAAGAAGAAGACCAATGATGACCTCAGTAAGGCACTGATTTCATTCTAGGAGTAGGATAAGTATCCTCGCCTACGACGGTATAATTTCTTGGAATGATTCCAAGTCAATAGTGAAACAAGCCTTACCACTATGGGTTGAAGAATCCGGGCCAAGACAGACTCCATAACACGGCTAAGGCAAGATATGGCAAGTGGTACTACTAAATTCACAAACAACAAGGATCCAGCTACCAGGGGCAACAGAACAAAGACAAAAATGTGAAGCAGACGAGGATGAAACATGGCTGAATTGCAAAAATGTAAAAGGAAAAACAGTCTTGGGCATGCCCATAAGACAACAGGCGAACCGGTTGACGTTGTAGGTGGAGAATACCAGTAAAAGTGTAAAAATACCAAAATTTTGTTATATTGAGAATACAAATCGGGTAGTACAGGGAAGGATCGAAATTGAATGCGCCAATCCCAAAAAAGGGGTCTCATCTAAGTCATGTGTAAGCTTCAAAAAGCTGGATTTGTCTAGAATTTCGCTGTGGTGGGCATGAGCTAAGAAGTTAGATTAGCCGCGTCCGTGTTGCGTGCGTGCGTCCGTGCGATGGGGTTCCAGTGATTGCGATGAGTGCATATTTAGTTGAGGATTTAAAAAAGGTGCGAATTTCGTAGATAGTGAGAGCAAACTGTATTTAAAGGCACTTGGCCCACCATCCAGAACTTTAGGTGCGCCACGCCTCCAATTTAAAGAATGAAGTATAAACTGACCAGACTGCACTGCTCTGGTTACAGCTGCGAGAAAGAATTCACAATAGCGAACGCTATTGTGAATTTTTTCTCTCAGCTGTAACCAGAGCAGTGCAGCCTGGTCAGTTCATACTACGGCTCAAATATGGCTCAAAAGTAATGACCCAATGACCTCCCTGGAAATCGGAAAAAAGTAGTGAAAAAATCAAAAATTCGGTAACACTTTCCCATTTGGTCTGATTTGTAGGTAATGTAGCGACAGCTTTTGATGATAAGCAATCCAAAAAAGAGCAAAAGCCGTCAACTGCTCGAATCAGCTATCAAACTTGCTTAGTCTGTAATTGATAAGCAGTAAACAACAAGTTGCCGTCGTCGGAATGTTCACAAAAAAGACACCTGCAAACTTAAAAAAGCATCTGCATTTTACCTTTAATAATACAGCTCAAGCAGATGGAATAAAGAACGAGATGTCAACTTTTAATGAGTGGAAACTAGAAAGATCAATGATCAAGAAAAAAATCAGCTAGAGCAACAATAGGGTTGAGAAATTCTGAGCCTGGATTAATTAGTAAACAAAGCGTCGGCAGTATGGTAAACACACGAAATCATAGGGCCTCACCACCAATAAACAAAGAATATTCGTAGAATTCCACGAAACATTACGTACATCAGGCAAAAAGATGTCTAAAAAGTTGAAATTACCCAAGAACGACACATTCTCTGTATCAAAAACGTACAGGCTGGTCTCTTCCATGGATATTTATTGGGTGGAAAAATTCAGTTCCCCACGTTTATACGAGTAAAAAAATAAAATTGAATGTCTATAACTAGTAATGATGTATGTTCCAAGAAGTCGAGGAAATCAGGAGCATGAGGAGTATCCAAGGCACCCGACCGCGATGCTCCGCACGAGGAGAGAATTAGCCAAGTAACTAGGCTAGTACAGAGCGCTCGCGGTAATTCTCTCACCCCTATAACTATCTGAGCAATTACCTCACGGATGACGGATATTAGAGCCGGAACGTGCCGACACCACGTCGTCAGCTTCTATTCGTACGAGTTTACGATCCGGTAGCAGGAACGTTGGGAATTCTCCGTTTTCCACCCTAAGGCAATTTCCATTTTTATTTTTTATACTCAAGGATGTACTATTCTCAGAATTCAAGTCGGGTAATTATAACTATCCGCATTTATCTATGTACAAATTATAATTAGTGTACATATACAACCTACTTCTAATTTTAATTTTATTTATACCTTCCTCAGCTGCAAGGAGAAGTTTCAAGACCAGCTGAGCACTGATAAATGAAGACACATAGAATGTCAATCCGTCTTAGGAGTTCCGAGAAATCCGAGGGATTTCAGGACAACTTATCCGCTGAATCCTTGAGTGGGAGCTTTTTTAAAATGAAGCATTTAGGATTTCCCGTGAATTTTCTATCGCAACACTATTTTTATAGACTTACGGTAACCATATACATGTATTATATATGCAGCCATGCATAGAATACTACATATAGGGTAGATGAAATCTTGAACCAGAGAAATTCAGGGAGAAATGCAAGATGTCAACACAAAAACCATTCAAGGGAAAAACTTTCATCATAAAAGGTTTCACTTTGCATGGATAGGAGTTCTAGATAGCCTACTAGTTGCTCAAGCGGATGTCTCAAGGAAAATAGACAGCCTAGGCGGCAAATCCTATTTTCGGCCCAAATCAAGTGGCGCATTGCCTAACGAAGTGAAATCGGAGACAACGAGCAGTTGAGGTGCACCTGGTAACATAATAATCCGTGGTAATCACTAGAAAAGCAAGTGTTTCTTGAAGTCCTTGAGGATTGGGGCGAGCGTTGAAAGACAACCAACGGCGCAGGCCTTTAAGTTAGGTACAATTGGTTTTATGGTAATATTACCATGAAAAGCAAGCCAGATAGCAATATTCTGATGCCTTTAGAATTATTGAAACGTTGGGCCTGAAGCTGCGAGGCGATAATTGCATTTCAAAAGGTTCTAACAATGCAAATATTGGTAATATAAAGTCATTTGCAATTGTCCAAAGGCAAAAAAAGAACACCAACATTGAAATCGATCGTTATTTATTTTATGAGTTCCAAAAATAAAAACATGGCCATGCTTTTCCTGAGTTATGACGCCATTCAAGGATTTTCATCAGTCTCCATACCGCTTGAGGTGAAAAAGAATGCGATGACCCTGGGCCTAGATGCACCATTGGGATTACCCATAGTAAACGTGTTGTTGCCCGTGTTAACTATTGGTAGATCTGTAGGCTGTAAAAACATTTACCCTGGGTAATCTCAAGGATGAGTAGTCGCGTTATCCAAGGATGTTTGCTTCTCTTCCAACCGTTTGCGATGAAAGAGGAATGTGATAACCCTAGGTCTAGATGCACCATCTGGATTACCCATGGTAAACGTTTTGACGCTCTTGTTAACCATTGTTGGGCAGATCTGTAGGATGTTGAACATTTGCCCTGGGTAATCCCAACGAGGCAGACGGCCTCTGGATAGGCTTCGGATAGTCGTGCAGCTCAGGCTCAGAAGTTAAAAGTTACATGAGAACCTCACTCCCTGGAGGAAAACTTTAAAAGGACAGCTAGTTTTGAGCGATGTATGAGCCCGGACAATGATACGAAATGGAGAAATTGCATGAAAACTGGGAGTTGGGAGGCTGGAGCTCTATGAAATCCAGGAATTTGAAAGATTTCGAGTCCAAAAAAATGTAAAAAAAAACGGAAACAATGGCCAGAAATCATGAAATCATTGAAAAATTCTCAGAAAGGAATGCTTGTGGGATTGAAACTGGACAAAATTCTCCAAGTTTATGTAAAGTAAAAGAAATTAGAGATGGAAAAACAGCTGGAAAATTGCGTTCATCCTCGAGCCTAAGATTGTTTAGAGAATGCGGATGACGTCTGAGCAATCAACAAGCCGACACGTCGTCCAGGCAGAGTTCAACAAGGCGTCGAGACGTCTTTGCTAGGCGGAATTGATTGTGCGAAAGCCGAACCCACGACTAAATCTCTGCGATAAGAATAGACTATGCGACAATAAAATAACAGCTAGTCTTCTAGAGCGCTGGTCAAGGATATGGAAAGGGGAAACGAAGAAGAAAATCGGTGAAAGCTAAGGAAAAGCACGCAGAAGACGAGTGAAGCCGGGCACACATCGATTCAGAAGGACGCCTACGCAGCTGAGGCTTCCAAGGCTGAAGAAAAAGTGTCCTGGACTTTCTGGCGAAATCGATGACGCTGTCCTGGGAATTTCTCGAACTTCCTCCGCTAGAACTTTAGAGATTCAGCAGGGTTATGAAATTTTTAACAGTGCATTACTATACTTTACTTTACATTGCCTAAGTTATCCAGAAGAGTAATATCCAGAACAGCTGTCTCAGTCATAGAAAGCACGGACAGAATGTATGAAAAATGAAAATATAATAAACAAATATCGATACTCTGCCTCCTGACGTAGCCATTTTGAAAAAGTTTCCAGATGGATTCATTGATCGATGGCGTGCTGCATTTAAATTGTCTGTGCAAATTGACGGCAGAAAAATGAAAGGAAATAAAAAAACCAATCAATTTCACTGGTTGAATTGGTGGCGGACTTGCTAGACCGATTTGCTTGGGAAAGACAGCCAAGGAACAGGGAGTAATCCTAGATTAATTCCGAAAAATGAAGTGGAGAGGAAATATGAGTAACCTTAGAGGACCCATAATTGGGATAAGAAAATAAGATCCAGAGGTGCTGTCATAGTTTAAACTGCTACTTTAGCACAGACGTATGTATATAAAAGTTTACCCAAGGTAAAACTTAATGAGAGTCCAAAAGTTCAAAAATTCCAAGAAGCATTTGAAGCGGAACGCGGCGGTTACGACAGCCAGACGAAACAGACCGGTTCGGCAAGATCTTTGGCTGTAATTATGTAGCTTTGGCCAAAGACCAGGCAGCAGCAGTTGATCGTTCTGTTGATTCTTTCCGTAAGCTGCTAGGAATTTTCGTACTCGGCCTAGTTTTATACCACTTCTCTTTTATTGAGGTAAAAATTATGTTTTCTCGAATTTCAGCACTCAATTTTCGTTAATGTTCCTTGAACGTAGAGAGTACAAGCGGTTCACGCTCGCTCGCCGCACCGTATGATTTGCGTCTCGGCGCTCTGACTGTCTGGGTATCCGCAGATTTCACTGCAGCGCAGTGAGAGCACCCAGCGAACTCTGTTGTTTTTATCTGAATTCTATGTCACTTGGGAACCGCTACCACTACCAGTATTATTTAGGTTATCCTTTTTCCTTTCAAGCTAGCCACGATAACTTTTGGCCCATGATCCCCTTTTTTCGTTGCTTACCTTGCCTCCCCCCCCTCCCTGCGCATAACTTTGGTGCTTTTTCTTTGTTCAGATGGCACACTACACTACACTACAAAACAGATGGGGCTGAATCTTTCCGTTTAGTCATGATCGATCAGTGAACAGTGTACTTTACACTGTGCTCCTATTCAAACTCGTCCGCAATCATACAAAAAGGTGTTCGCCTTGGTGGAGAATAGGTCGTGATTCTTCCTTCAAATGATCGAAGTGAACGGCAGATTTGCGAGCTTTTTAGGAGCGAAATAGGGGAGCACTCGCTCCAACGGATGTTGGGTCTATGCTATTTCCATGGATTTAAATGGATGATCATGTGACTTGTGCAATTTTCTGTTACTGCCTCTCAGAAGCCCCCACAATAATAGCCAATCTCGTCTAGAAATACAAAAGAATAATGCTGAACTACAAATTGTCATGGATATGGAGCACAACATTCACGTTTATCCGCCCATACGAGGAGAAAAATGACGTGTAGGCATCAGCGCGCTTGAGGGGCGGTTCCAAAAGACCAATCAAAAAGCAGTGGCCACGCCCCCATTTCGTCCTACTGTCCCCTACACTTTCACTAACCAGGCAATGGGTATATCAGTCGAACTACCGCAAAGAAATGATGTTAGGGTCGCGTCTATAAATTTTTGGGGACTCCACAGCAATCTGATTACATTTATCCTTCATTAGTAACCCGTTTTTCAATCCACGTTCGCCGTGGGTAACTTATTTTGGGAAATGTGCACCTCCTAATCCTGAGCGCCACTGATCAAAACGAGTCTTTTCAAATGTCAGCAAATTTCCAAAACGACATAATTTTAAAATAGATCTGACAACCAATGTCGTTGTGTAACAAAGCTGTTTATAGGTCAAGTAATTTGCCTTGTTTGATCAATGACCACGTATGGTCATGTACAGTGTGTATATTTCGGGGTGGCCGGCGAGCGCACCGCATACCATGACGCGTGCTGTACTGCTGGCAGCGCCCTACCAGACAACCGGTTGAGTATCGATCGCTAGCTCGCGTCATGGCGAACGCTGCGTCTGCACGCCACCCTCAAAAATACCCATTATACAGTGAAGGGTGTGGTCGTGGACGAGGGCCTTGTTTATACTTGATGTCTGTCCCAGAAGTTGACGTCAGTGGATGGGCCTACACGGACGTACGTTCTCAGGCGCGGTTTGTTGAGCGTGCAGAGCCGATAGCTATACTACCATACTAGCGTAAACTTGAACTCCTTGATAAATGTGGAAAACGTCCCATCGTGGACGAGTTGACATGGAAATCCTAGTGGCAACTACAAAAACTCTGGCAAAAGCTAGTACGAGGAGTGGATTAAATGAATTTGGCGAGAACCCTTGCCATACTAATTGCACTTTGTCCCTCGTGGCGCTAAGCCGGCTGCATCCTTCCGAGTCTTAATAAGGATTTCAGGAACAAACAAAAGGGCACTTATCTTCAATCCATCACTCCTCAGAAATTGTTATTCAAACCTACATTGATTCCGCGACAAATAATAATTACCGCTAAGAAGCTTATAATAAAAAAACACTCACCAGCCTTTGATGCCACTTCACTCCCATCGTTCAACCGGCGCGAACAGCGACGTCGTGCTGAATAGGGCAACCGTTCACTGACACGATGTGTTCAGTGCAGAATACAGGCGTCGCAGTAAAAACCTCGACCGGCGAAGACGCAAACCCGACGACGACCGCCCAGCGACCAGCCGACAATGAACGCTCGCTCGTTCTGCCGACAATCACACCGTGATGCTAACAAACAACGCTGATAACAGACACGCTTGCACGTTCACGTGCCGTTGTGACCGCGATTTCATTTCCTTTCTTCAGCTGCTTGTCCTGGAACAAATGAGGATTTATACGGGCTGTGTGAGGGCGTAAATAGTGCGCGGCAGCGGTCAGTTCCAGCGATGAATTAACGGTTTAACGAAAACTGAGAAAGAGCACTGATACTCCATTGAGAGAAAAAAATCTACACAAAAATGAGACGCTCTGCAAAGGGAGGAATGAGCGAGATCCATGGATCTTGCTCTGAATCCTTCAATCACTAGTCGTTTGACTCGACGGAGTTAAATCGAGTCCAGATCCGAACAAATCGACTTTCGAGCCGCTGGAAATATCGACTATTCGGAAGCCTCAAAAATCGAGAAATTCGAAATGTCAGCTATTCGAAAAAAAATCCCATCAAATCAAACGCCTACTATCGTCCCAGCTAGTACACAACTGGAATTCTCAACAGAGCTCGTGGATTCCAGACAAAGACTACAAAGATGAAAATAACCACAGCAGTTAATGGAAAACGTAACAAAGTCCTTCAAGACTGAATTTCCCGCACTTCCCCATATGGCATTTTCCAGAATGTCACTTGGCGTGAATCCATGAGGTCTGCTATGGCGGGAGACCCCTGAGGTCAGGTAGATGTGGTCATCAAAGTTTCAAACCACGAAAACTAGGTACGGGTGGAATTTTAAAGCTGATTTCGGATTTTGAATTCTGGTTCTTGTGTTTTGATTCTTTCTTTGGTGCTAATAAGTACATGTAGCTAGCCTACCAACTATGGTAAGTTCTCTTAACTATGGTAACTTTTTTGAATTCCACTTTTCAACTTAGGTTCATAAATTCATAAATTGGACCCTAACAATGAGTAATACGTTCGTGATGAAAAACCAAATATCGAAGTGCAATTTTCCTTTTAAAATTGTAATTTAGGTAGTAGGTCAAATGAGACGAATCGATCAGACAGACATCGGGTCGCTTAGAGTTCTCTTACCTTGGCGTCACGGTTGGTGTGAGTATTGATTTATATATCTTCCTTCGTCTCTCGTTTCTTTGTCTGCCTCCTTCCTTTCGTTCCTTGTTTACTTAACCAACTACAATGCAGTATTTTTGTTTCGCACTAAACCAACACAGCTAATGAAATTTGTTCCCTAAGATAAGATAATAAGGGTGTATAATTTGAACAGTGTTAGCTCTCATCCATTGTTTCATATAGTTCGCTGAAGGATATTTGAAAAAAAAAGTCAAACGTGTGCGGGAACATGTGCCTAAATCTGTGAATTGACTAGTTTCGCCGGCGAGGGTAGTTGAAAATGAACCACAGAGAAAAAAGAACCACAGAGAAAAAAGAACCAAGTAAACCATGTTCTCTGTGGAAAGAAGGCTTCTGGAATGGCCTTATAATTAAAAACCCGTTTTTGAACCCGTTTTTCTTCGTGTATTTTTTTTGACTCCGTGAAACCTGCTGGTCGCTTTGTCACTGGAACAGAGGAACTGCATCGGTTGACGGCAGTTCGAAGGCGTTTCATTCGCGACGATCGTTGTTACACATTACAGTCTTTGACGACAACTCATTAACGGAAATTTACTTGATGAAAAACTCGTGAGCGGCTGGGGAAGGTGCAAAGTCCGTCTGGTGTAACCGATTCAAGAATCAAGAAGAATTGCACGTTGAATGACTATGTGCTTAGGAATTCTGTGATCTGCACCAAGTAAACAGAAGCCATTGTCTCTCGGACCCGGCCGCTCTGACCGGGTACCGTATGCGCGGTCGCGATAGGACCTAAACGTAGCAGCGTCTTCTGATTGCTCTCACTCGACATACAAAAGCTAGAAGCCAGCCCAAGAAAGGCGTGTGATCCACAGTGTGTAGTGTTTTGCGATTGAAATACTTTGAATAGCTCATGACGAGAGCTGACAACTCAGCAGCTCTTGGATAATGTGTTGCTGTTCTCGCGACGAATAGGGCTTGCTAAGTTTTTCATGAGCTAAACACCACAAAAACAGTGCAGCTGTCACGTTGCGCTTTCGCCACTTCTAAGGGCCGACTCCCTCCTACAGCAACAGTGCAGTTGTCTCGTTGCGCTCTCGCCACTTCTAAG
>JARK01001514.1:7370-18570 GCA_000688135.1 Ancylostoma ceylanicum
CCAAACTGAGCGAGTCGGTCGCTCCAGGCTTTTGTTAGCCTCTCCAGCTCACATTGGTCTAAGGACGCAATCACAAGGTCGTCCGCGTACAGAAGCTTCCAAGTAGCGGGATCCTGCAGATCTCGAGTAACAGCATCCATGACGAAAATGAAGAGGAGGAAAGAAAGAGCTGAGCCCTGGTGAACGCCAACGGCAACAGGGAATTCCGCCGATGTGCCGGCTAGTGCTTGAATCTGGCTCCTCGTGTAGGCGTAGAGAATTCGCACCCATTCGACAAGCTCTTTGGGTCGGGACACGATCAAAAGCCTTTTCCAAATTAAGAAAAGCGATGTGGAGCGCCTTCTGCTCCTCACGATGTTTTTCGATCAGAAGACGTGTAGCATGGATGGCGTCCGTCGTGCCACACTTCGCTACAAATCCGCACTGATTATGGACGAATTGACGATGTCCTGAATACGACGGTGGAGTACATGTTCAAAAACTGTAAGACGGGAGTCAGGCCGGTCGGCGATTCAAGCAGTCAGCGGGGCTGCCTTTGCCTTTTCAAATCGGAATCGTCGTGCTTCGTTGCCATTCTTTTCCACAACTACCCAGTTGAAAACTTTGTCAGCCATGCAGCGAAACTCCAGCATTCTGACTTCCACGGTTCTACCGCAACATCGCCCGGACCCGTGGCTTTACCAGATTTCATTTGAATCAGTGCGGCCTCTTTTTCCTGAACTGTGGTAGTGCGGCCTCTTTTTCCTAAATTGTGGTCGAGTGGAAAAGTCCATGCGTCGGCGGGAGTTGAGGGATGGAAAGGTGGGTAAACTCTTCAATTGAGACCTTCTCGAAGCACTCGTACAAACGCTCCCTCACCTTTCTGTAGTCCACCAGAAGCCTGCCGTGCTCATCGTTGTTTCGCCAAATTTTTCTACATCTTCCGCTTGCCGTCTACAGGACTTGGCGAGACGATAGATAAGCCGTTCGCCATCTCTCGTGTCCAACTACTTGTTGCTTTTTCCATAATGGGTCGCCTTTGCCATAGCCACAGCTTTCTTCGCTGTCCTTCTCGCTTCGCGATACTTGCGCCAGTTATCGGCGGTCTTAATTTCGAAAAGAAAACGTGATGGAGACGTTTCTTTTCTCGGACTGTTTACTTCAATTCGTCCGTTCATAGCCGAACCTGCTTGTCTATTTTCCGACGACTGGTCGATTGGCCTCAGAAGACGTATCCGAGAAATGACGGCATCTTCCTCTTCCTTTGGTCACCACCATTTAATCCGACTCGGTCCACATCTCTCATCCTATTTCTGCTTCGGCGGCGTGATTTCTATCGTGCANCAAATGCGTGCAGTGACATCATGAGAAAAGCAACCGTCGAACGAGATGGCTGATGCAAAGGTACTTGAAGCTCCATTTCTTGAAAAGTGAGTGCCTTTACGCTTATCGTGCCTACTTGGTTTACGTCGATAGATTCGTCAAGTATTTAGTCTTCGTGACATAGAGACAAAGGCCAAACTGAGCAAGTCGGTCGCTCCAGGCTTTTGTTAGCCTCTTCAGCTCACATTTGTCTAAGGACGCAATCGTGAGGTCGTCCGCGTACAGAAGCTTCCAAGTAGCGGGATCCTGCAGATTTCGAGTAACAGCATCAATGACGAAAATGACGAGGAGGAAAGAAAGAGCTGAGCCCCGGTGAACTCCAACGGCAACAGGGAATGCCGCCGATGTGCTGGCTAGCGCTTGAATCTGGCTCCTCGGATAGGCGTAGAAAATTCGCATCCATTCGACAAGCTCTTCGGGTCGGGACACGATCAAAAGCCTTTTCCAAATTAAGAAAAGCGATGTGGAGCGCCTTCTGCTTCTCACGATGCTTTTCGATTAGAAGACGTGTAGCATGGATGGCGTCCGTCGTGCCACACCTCGCTACAAATCCACACTGATTGATGGACAAATTGACGATGTCCTGAATACGACGGTCGAGTACATGTTCAAAAACTGTAAGACAGTAGTCAGACCGGTCGGCGATTCAAGCAGTCAGCGGGGCTGCCTTTGCCTTTTCAAATCGGAATCGTCGTGCTTCGTTGCCATTCTTTTCCACAACTACCCAGTTGAAAACTTTGTCAGCCATGCAGCGAAACTCCAGCATTCTGACTTTCACGGTTCCATCGCAATCGGTGCGGCCATCGGTGCGGCCTCTTTTTCCTGAACTGTGGTCGAGTGGAAAAGTCCATGCGTCGGCGGGAGTTGAGGGATGGAAAGGTGGGTAAACTCTTCAATTGAGACCTTCTCGAAGCACTCGTACAAACGCTCCCTCACCTTTCTGTAGTCCACCAGAAGTTTGCCGTGCTCATCGTTGATTTCGCGAAACTTTTCCACATCTTCCGCTTGCCGTCTACAGGACTTGGCGAGACGATAGATAAGCCGTTCGCCATCTCTCGTGTCCAACTACTTGTTGCTTTTTCCATAATGGGTCGCCTTTGCCATAGCCATAGCTTTCTTCGCTGTCCTTCTCGCTTCGCGATGCTTGCGCCAGTTATCGGCGGTCTTAATTTCGAAAAGAAAACGTGATGGAGACGTTTCTTTTCTCGGACTGTTTACTTCACTTCGTCCGTTCATAGCCGAACCTGCTTGTCTATTTTCCGACGATTGGTCGATTGGCCTCAGAAGACGTATCCGAGAAATGACGGCATCTTCCTTTTCCTTTGGTCACCACCATTTAATCCGACTCGGTCCACATCTCTCATCCTATTTCTGCTTCGGCGGCGTGATTTCTATCGTGCAGGTTAGCGGACAGTGCTGCGAGGAAACCGCCTCGTAGGATATGACTTTTGCTTCCGTGACGAGCATCTGTTCTCGATACCTCACTAGGAAGTAATCAATCTGCGTCGTGTTCCTGCCGCTGTAGACAAGCACTTCTTGCGCTCCAAGAAGCATCTAAGCAGTAAACCGCTTTTTGAAGATTTTGTGAAACTTGTGGGAAAAAATGCACCACGACAACCCACTCTTTTTTTCGAAAATTTGTTTCGAAGCCAACAATGTAAAACTATTTCGTGCCAGTTTTAGGTTTTTTTTCAAGGGATTGCACTCGTTAGACGTCTCTTAATGCCATATCCCAGCAGAATGTAACCGAGCCTTCATTTGCAGCATATTGTTTTCATGTTATCTTCGTTTGCATTTCTATCTCCATTTAGTTCCCCCACCCCCCACACTCAATTTATGACTATTTTGAAGTTTCTTGTGTCGCTCACGGCGCCTATACTCGTAGAGTTGGGTTGCTTAGATGCTTGTCACGACGTGTAGGAGTAGATACGATCGCAAATCCATTGAAAAAACTAGGCAAGTGAGCTAAAATAACCACGAAACACCAGTGTAAACATCAGAAACAAGATAGAAAGTAACAGAAATCATCTGAGAACCACTGATCAGTAGAATTCGCAAGCACAGTCAAGCGAAAGGGTCATACTTCCGCGAAAAGCTCCCTGAGGGATGCGATGCTGGCAGCCAGCCCCCTTGATCGCACTGATTGGCAGCTGCGCCACATGCGTAGAGTTCAAAGATCAGTACATCGTAAGAGTATAGGGTAATTTATACTAGTCGGACGCACGCACTCATTTGCGGAAGATTCATCATGGAGACTGGTCAACGTGACATGTACAGTGGGCGTCGATGGCGGTGCCCCGTCTGCGGCCACGAAAAGCACGAGGCGCGACCGCGCCGCTCACGATAGAATAGTAGTCGCGGTGGCGAATCTGGCTTTCCTTGACAGTTGTTCATCACATTCGATGATAACTAATAAGAAAACTAACTGACTATCGAGAAAACCTCATGATTTGTTGTTCCGGAAAAAAATCCTGCTCGAGCGGCGCGGCTACGCCGCGTCCTTTTCGAGGCCGCCGACGGGTCGCCGCCATCGACGCCCACTCAATGAAACGAAAGCGCGCTCGCCGCGCTATTGTGAACGCGTGCGACTAAGTTGCGTCAGCTATGCGACTAGTCCTATCCTTCATCATATAGACGCGCGCACGTCAAACGTAGCTAGTATAGCCTTGAGCACACTTCGAGCGACGCGATTTGGTCGCTGTAACTGACTTTTGCATGAGCAATCCAGTCGCCGCGACTCGGTCGCGTGCTTGGGCATTGTTATGAGTGGCGACCTCATTGAAACATTCGTTGTTTTAAACCCACTGAAACTTGAATTCTGAGCCCCATTCACACTTGTTTTCTTCACCTAACCTAGTGGTGGTAATCCTTAATAAAAAGTTTCCTTCGTTATTGCTCCCTTCCGATTAGTTTTGGAAGAGTATGTTGTGATTTCAAACTGGTTTCAATGCTATATTTTCGCTAATGGGAACGCTTGTTTTCTAATTTGTTGGTATTTTTGCAAAGTGCTCATAACACGGAATGGTGAGAGAAAAAAGAGGATTAAAACTTTCCAAAATAATGAAAATCGCGAACAAATCAGGAGGTTACTACTTCTCCTAAGCGAAGAATTGCTCATGTTGTTAACAAGGACAGTGCTCGGAGCTTTTTAGAGTCAGAAATCTATACGAGAAAACAGAAATTCTGGGAATCCCCAGCAAAAATAACTGCGAAAGTGAGCGATTACGTCGGGTCGCTTCGTCTAGACGTAAGAAATGAAGAAAATCGCTGACGACTCACTCACAACATGAAGTAAGAACAAGGCGCAACTAGCTAGCGATTTGGTCGCCAAGTGATCCCTCGTGAGATTTGGTCAAAATCGGCCGCGCGTTCTTGGATGGCTTTTGCAAATTAAAGGAATTGGAATGACCACGGCAGCTTTTGTGATGTTTGCAAGTTAAATCGCATGACGACCGAATCGATGTCGCTGCTAGTATGCCCAGGGCTAATGAACTGCTCTTACGAGGAATGAACGTGGTTGAGAGCGGGGAGAGGGGGGGGGGGACTTGAAGAAATAACAAATGAAACCGCTTGCGGGAAGTTGGACGTGTGAATGGTTATCATTGATTAGTTGATTGGTGTGAACACAACAAGCAGTCCTGTTGGACCAATTTAGTGGACACATCCAGCACTCAAAATTAGTAGACACATCCAGTGCTCATCGTGGGCTGATTTAGTAGACACATCCAGCACTTAAAGTTGGTTGACACATCCAGGACTCAGCCGGTATCAATTGGTCGACACATCCCGCACTCAAATTTAGTGGACACAACCATGACTCTTCGGAAACTGAGTGCTGGATGTGTCAACCAACGTTATCAGGCCATTTTGACTCCTGGTTGTGTCTACTTTTTGATCGTCGGCAAGGCCACGCCCACATTGAGTCCTGGTTGTGTCACGGCGAAGTTTGCGAGAAGTTGACGGCAGGGCAGCCAGGCAAAGTTGTCCAAACGGCTTATCTCCTATAACTGCTGTCGACACCTGTGCATCTCTGCCATTGTCAAAGCCAAGAAGAGACGAATCGACTCTATTTCTGTATTTGTTTCGATAAGGGCATATGAAGGCCGGTCAACGCGGCATGTAATCTTCGCTGAAGCGATGGCGCTGCGGCCGCGAGGTCGTAAACACGTGCCTCTGAGCTGCGTCAGTGATGCGACTATCCTTCATCATATAGACGCATGCGCGTCAATCGCACACATCTATTGTAAATTGCCCTTATGATCATCCATAGGGCGTTCATTGGCACATGTGCAGTGGCCACTGAATTCTTTATCCTTCTATTCTGATGATGAATGGCGACACAGTTGGCGAGGTTTGTTTGACAACCTCGCAGACGAACTTGCCAACTACGCAGGCGAACGAAGTCCATCAAATATATTGCCAAACATGGAGCTCCGGAAAAGTTCAACTTTACTAGTGGCTCGCTGCCTGAAATGAAGACCACTAACACGTTGACCGGATTTCTCCAAAAAAGTTCACGAAAGGACAATGTGATGGCTTCCCTGAACACAACCCATGGAAAATCCATGAAAAGTGCTCGAGTTATTTTCAAGGATCTTCTCTAAAATCCAACTCTGAAGTCAAATGGCGACCCATTTGGCGAGTTTTCTTTGGCGACCAGGCAAATAAGTTTGCCAACTATCAAGAAAATGAAAAGTCGTGCCAAACAAGATGTTCGGCAAAAAACGGACGTCCTTACCAAATTGGTCGCATTCCAAACCTCGCCAAATAGGTCGCCACGCAAACCTAGCCAAACGGGTCATCATACATACCTTGCCAAATGGGTCGACATGCAAGCCTCGTCGGTAGCCTCGTCATGAAAAAATTAGACTTTTACACAGTACTTGACGCTTCACCACGTGTGGATCAGGTACAGAATGTTGTTTGGACCTGGGTAATTGGGTCAGCATCATCCATCGATACCAGGATACTGGCGCGGAACCTCTGGATACTCTGAACTTTCTGCCCGGTGGATCTGCACATGCCCGCGATGGACCCGCAGTAATGTTGCTTCCCGCGGTGGACCCGCACATGCCCGCGGTGGACCCGCAATAGTGCTAATTCGAACATCATCACTGTGGGAACCACCACTTCCATCGTCACGTATGACCGAAAGGATAAGGCGCCGTATTTGGAAACATCAGCTTGTTCAAAGAGGTAGGTTCGAATCCTGAGATGCGCAAACGCTTGCAAAGTGAAGTGGAAATGTCGCCATGCTTTTACTTTTCTTCGTCGGACACCCCAGCCTTTACTCATTTTTTGACCCAAATATTAAGTGCAACATAGGCACAGAAAGAGTTTACTCACGTTGGCAGCAATAAAATTATTAATAATCCCCAGAGTAATGTAGTTAAGTAGATTCAATCCGAAATTACCAATATATGTTGTTTAAAAGTCGCATTGCACTGCTAATACTGGCTTCTTGAAACGCACACGCCCGCATCCGCACATGTCCGCGGTGTATCCGCACATGCCTGCGGTGGCGCCGCAGTACATCCGCGGTGGACCCGCACATGCCCGCGGTGGCGAACCGACGCTCCACCTCGGGCGTACCGCGGATCCACCGCGGGCAGAAAGTTCAGAGTATCGCCAATTCCACGGACTTCGTGCCTAACAGCAAGATGCCTCTGGATGTCGCTGAGGTCCGCGAGATCCAGCAGACTACGCACTGAGGGGCGCGGTGCCACGAGGACTGCAGCGACAACCTCGACCAAGTCTGCGGTCGCGTACAGCCATTCCGGCTCGCAGTACGCCGCCATTTTGCAACACGTACCTCGAACTTGTGCAATTTAACCGACGTATCATCCCCAGCGCCGTAGCACCGTATCTGAGTGAGACCCTGAAAATGGATCGCGAACACATTCTCTTGCCCTTTACGTTGCCAAGCATTCTTGTGGCTCATTCTTCCGAAAATGTCATGCCAAGCAGAATTTTAACCTGTAAGTTGTATTGCCAAACACATTCTATCACCAAAAGGGTCGCGATTGGACTTCCGAGAAGGAGCTACGATAGTAATTGAAGAGGGTTACATATTTATCCCAGCTTGTCGATTTTACTCTGTGCGTAGAAGCTACTACAGTGCATCTCATAATTATAAGACACCTCCCCTCCAACATTTATACTACCTGTTTTCTCTCAGACCGTGGAATGTTCTCTTTAGTTTTTTTATTATTCCTCTCTCATGCCACTGTTATCTCCTGAGCATCGAACGAAAAGCAAAAATCGTCTTCGCTCCACACTTTGAAAGAAAAATAGCTGCCTAATATTATTGTTTGAGGATGACCTAAGCGAAAAAGAGTTGCACAAATTGGCTTCTAAAAGGAAACAACGCGAAGAACTACAAACTACCAAAGCCGTAGTGCATGCAAGAAGAATGACAAGGTTAGCTCATTAGTTTTAGTCGTAAGGTCGCTACCAATAACGTAGTTTTTTTGGTACACTTCCTTTACCACTCATGGGTGTCTCCGCACTTAGCCAACAAACGAGCATGGAGCGCAGTGCCACATTTTTTGTTACTTTTTCGTTGAAAAATGTAATAACGACAATAAGTCTTGAGGTACACTAAAGAAAGTGAAGCGAGCATTCAAGAAGACCTATAACATGGCAAACCAGGTCTATAATATTTCGCGCTTTTGAAGTATGTAGGAGGTGAAAAATCTATAATCAACAGCCACTCTGTGCTAGAAGGGTGAGCGAAAGTAAACCTCAAAATCCGTGAAACGCATGCTTAAGAGCATTGTTTCGCCTCATAAGTCGTTCTCGAACCACCGGTGGGTCGTATTGTCCGTTATGTGTTAATGGTACGGTGAAATTTCCTACCCTTGTAGCCGTATTCCTTGACTCCATTTGCCACCTGCAGGAAGTTCTCAGTAGTTTTCGGGACGACATTTCCGAACAGACCGAAACAATGCGGCCAGCCGGCTTGCCTCCGATTGTAATGCCGAAATAGACCTGCTTGGTGATGCATAGATCATTGACTTGTTTCTAAACTTACGTTGATTTTATTAAAGGCGGCGCATTCGTCGAGCAAAAGATCGTCAAGACCATTATCTTTTCTTAAAAGCACTAGCGGTAACGATACAGGTAAGAACAACAACTAGAATAAATTTCTGGCGTAGATGTCTCGAGCATCTTCCTTACAGACAGTTAGCGTGTTGTTGGTCTGCATAATGGGAATTTCCGCTTATTTCGAGTTAGAACCTGATTCGGAGTCAACTTTTTATGCAACACAACTCTCCATTGAGGTAAGCAGCATGCGGCAAATGCAAACTACGTATCACTACTAATTATTTCACTCTTGTTTCAGCTCTGTGTTCTCATTGTCGTATTTGCTGTTATAGTTTTTGAAAATATGTGTGAGTCAAAAAAAGTTGAAATTTTACTTACTACATAACTAGCTTTACTACGTAAACACAAACATGACTGGGTCCTGGCTCAGGGGCAAGATCCGGTCAAAATCTTGCTCATCCAGTTTTTTTCTTGTTCCTTGGAGTCCAAACCATATATGTAGCACGTATTTAAAGTTCGAGAGCTCGACGTAAGTTCCATCGCAAGATAAGGGACAAAAGCTCGGACACGATGGCCGAAACAAACCGGGGAAACATGCTCCAGTTCACAAAGGGTGCTTGAGCACTCAGTGAACAAAGATGAATGGTCGCATAGATGAATACACCTTAAAGGCAGTGTGCCACCTCGTTCTCGTGTTTGCGCTGCTAGCCGATTGTGGATCTCCTCGACACGCTGATTTCAGGGATATACATGAAACCGCGCCAAAAACTTCCTTTAAACCCGTTTTCGAGACGGGTCTGTAGGAGGTATGTAAAGCCGCACACAGAGTTTTGTCCCCGGCGAGTCGCCCACGTTATAGCATACTGGCTCGCTGGGCGAGCGGCGACAAGGAATGCCCCGTACCATTTTTGCCGCGCGCGGCAAAACTCGCCGAGCGTTCGGCGGCAACCACGTGTCCCCGCCCCTCACTTGCCGCCTGGCGACAACTCGCTCGGCGGCAAAACTCTGAGTGGGGCTCAACAGTTTGCTGACCCGAATTGACGTGTGAAGCCGTTGATTCTATCGATCGTGCACGTCAAGACTCGTTGGTCAACGTTGCAGCCGTGGCGGGCAGTCAGCACACCCACGGACCGCTCCGCCCAAGTGGTCCGTGAACTGCACTTTGGACCCTCCCAAAAACGGGGTTATCGTCACTTTCGTGACATTTTGCATACATTTTTGGAGTCAGGGTGGCGAGGAGAACAAGGATCTGTTGATATTTCCAACACGCGAAACGAGGTGACACACTTTAAAGAACATTTCCTGGAACCGTCCTCATCAAACGGACCTCGTGCAGTCCTTTGAAAATGAATTTTTCCTACGACGATACAACAGGCAACACTTATGGCGCGCCCAATAACGTTATTTGGAAGCACGGACGCTGCAAACATTCAAACGCATTACCAACATGGAGACTCGTCGTTGTGGGACTTTCACAGGGATTCTTCATTTATTTTTCATGTTCTTTCTTCTTTGTTCTTTGAGCCTGAGCATTCCGTGAAATAGCTTTATATTGTGTTCAGCCTGACCAGGTTGTTAGTGGATATACATTTATTTCTATTTTGCCTGCCGTTTCGACGTAACCGTCATCTTCGGAGACCTAAAAGTGGCTCACAGTTCTTTTATCTGCATTCCAGACCGCCAAACGCCTCCTCCCACACTGCTAGTTTCAATTTCTCCCCATCTTAATACCTTGAAAACTTTCAGGACAAAAGATAGACCCACCCTATATTCACCGTTTTTTGGCGGAGAAATTCGCACCTGTTGTGACCGTCGTTTGCGGACAATGAGTGACCGCACTGTCCACATCGAATGTTATATACGGTCTACAGCTCACATAACGATATATACGGCAGAAAGTCACTTGTTACTGATAAGCACTTATTTTTGCTGTTCATTTCTGGATCCTTTACCCTAATCCAGAAGGCTTCAAGCGCTTTCCGAGCCGAGATCTCATCTTCGCGTGCCAAGATTTTGCAGTTGACAGCGAAATCATTCCCGCCGTGCGCTTCGTTCCTGTGCTTACCAAGCGGTGATACCACACTTCCTCGCCTTTTGCTTGCCAAATGCTCCTTAACGCGTACAGAAAGTGGCCTGCTGGTCTCTCCTATCATGATCAAAGCGCTAAAATAAAGCGCTTACTCCGTGTGTGTGTGCGTGTGTGTGTGTTTGTGTGTGTGTGAAACGAAACTCAGAGGGCGTGGCCTAGACCAAGGAAAGTGGGGTAAAATGGAGTTGGGGGGGCCACCTCACAAAAGTCGATAACTTGGCCTGTTCTACACGTTCTGACATGCTAGCTGACACGTTCAGAACTCTTTTACTTGTTAGCTATCCTAACGTACAATAGTTACCTGAAATGCAAACACGTCAGAACGTGCAGGACAGGTCATATTATCGACCAATACCAGGTGGCCCCCCCCAACTCCATTTTACCCGGAAAGTGTTCTACAACGGGTCCACGGTTGCGGGAGAGGTGCGCCGGCGCCTTGAAGTGGTGATACCTGTCGCGAAGGGGCCACCGTGGTGATAAGGATGCGCCGGCGCCGAAAAGTGGGGCCGGCGTCCAGAAGTGGGGAAAAAGACCGGAGACGGGTCCAACTGTGAGATAAGCGTGCGCCGGCGTCGAAACTTGAGGAAACAACTGGAGATGGGTCCAATGGTGGGATAAGGATGCGCCGGCGTCTGAAAGCAGTTGGAAATGCTGAAGACGGGTCCGGAGATTTGATAATGGCGCGCCGGCGCTCAAAGTGGG
>JARK01001514.1:25145-39943 GCA_000688135.1 Ancylostoma ceylanicum
AACCAGCCAATGTCGTCAAAAACGAACTACACCATTGTGTTCAGCGCGTCGACTTATGTATGAAAATGTTGCAAATTTTGATTTTTATCACGATCGACAGGAGTTTCGGTCCCCTTTCCGTAGCTTGGAAGACCAGCAGTTGCTTACACTACAGTGAAAATTAATGAGAGTTGGTGTTTATTGGTCTGCGTTTATCAGGTCATACACAAGATAGGATGCGGGTGGGTATGTTTCAGAGACAAGCGGACGAAAAAGAAGGGCGGGAGACAGGATGGATGAATGGAGTTGGGTCCCACGGTGTGATAAGGGTACGCCGATGCCCAAAAAGTGGGGAAACGCCTGGATCTGGGTTCCATGGTGTGATAAGGGTGCGCCGGCGTCAGAAAGTGGGTAAACGTCCGGAGTTGGGTTCCACTGTGTGATATGGGTGCGCCGGCGTCCAAAGTGGAGAAACACCTGGAGCTGAGTACCATGGTGTGATAAGGGATAGCCGGCATCCAAAAGTCGAGAAACGCCTGGATAGGGATCCAATGCTGTGGGAAGGTGCACCGTTACCCAGAAGTTTAGGAATATGCTATCGATGCGGTCCGCTTCCATTGCTGAGTCGGTTCCTCTGCGTCCAACTACATACAGTAAGTAAATGCTAACTAATAGAGTACAGCAGTGTCTCTATCGTGTGCTAGCTTCTCTCCTCATCTGAATGTGGAGTAGGAAAAGTTAGTTGGTCTGTCTGCAGCCATGGAATGGGTGCTTTGACGTCGAGAAATGGGAAGATACGAAAAACATGAATACCTATAGGGTGAGGAGTGGCTGACGTGGTGTGAGGAATGTGCCATACTAAAACAATGCGAGCGAAGCGAGCACCACAAGAAGCCTGGTTCCGGCGTCAGCCGGACGAACAGGCTGGTACATACATATTCCGGCGTCAGCCGGACGAACAGGCTGGTACATACATACAGTTTTTAGAATAGATGGTATCTTGCGAGGATATTTAGTACCTCATTACGGTTCCTCTGCGTCCAACTACATACAGTAAGTAAATGCTAACTAATAGAGTACAGCAGTGTCTCTATCGTGTGCTAGCTTCTCTCTTCATCTGAATGTGGAGTAGGAAAAGGTAGTTGGTCTGTCTGCAGCCATGGAATGGGTGCTTTGACGTCGAGAAATGGGAAGATACGAAAAACATGAATACCTATAGGGTGAGGAGTGGCTGACGTGGTGTGAGGAATGTGCCATACTAAAACAATGCGAGCGAAGCGAGCACCACAAGAAGCCTGGTTCCGGCGTCAGCCGGACGAACACGCTGGTACATATTATATCCATCCTGTATGTAGGTGTGGTATTTTCCTTGAAACTTTTTCATCCCTCAAATAGAATAACTTGAACTGGGCGGTAACCCTGTGAGGTTGCTCGAGGAGTGTAATGAGCCATGAACAAAACTTACAATTTATCAGAGCTTGGTAGTCCAATTAGGAAAAGCTCAAGATGAACAGTTTAAAATGGAGATTCTAGCAGTTACGGACCTAAGTCATCAAGAATTAAAGATTTTGCAAGTTCTCCCCAAAGTTAAGAACAACAAGGACTTTCATTACATCGAAACAAAAGAGAATTCTGTCTACATATGCGAGGGAGGAGCGAAATCGTGTTGTAGACGAACTTGTACGGTTTCATCGTCAGCATCGATCCATACGGAAAGAATGAAACACCAGCGAAGTTTTATGAGGATTATATGCTTATCATAGCTGCCCCGCCCACAATTTAGGCGGCGCGGCTCGTCCGCTAGAATAAGGATGTGTGCGCGGCTGGTTCGCTGTGATAATAAGGGGAGCGCGGCTGGTCCGCTAATATAATAAAGGGTACGCGGCTGATCCTCTAGGATAAGGATGGGTGCGCGGGCAGTCCTCTAAAAGTGCCTGAGCGTCAGATGTGGTCGAGCTGCGCGAGCTATGGGATGAGGGCCGATAACGAAAGATCAATAAAGCCGTCTTTTTCACTAAGCGGATTTTACTGGAGTCAGTTATTTTTTTATGAATTGCGGCCACTCCGCACGGTTTCAAAAAAAAATAACCACTTGTAGATCAACACCGATTAACAAGGAGGTCGGTCACTTAAGAACCAAAACTTCATGGAGTTCTACAACAGAGGAACAATTGGAGAAAATTGAAATTTTATCGAAAACTATCTCTAATACTAGTCAATAGCTATAATAACTGTGAAATACTGATGGAAAAGGATTGCAGTGATCAGGAACAAAAAAATTGAGAAAATGAGGGGAATCGGATCAGTTCCCAGGGCATAACGAGGAAATTCACTATACAAGGGCGATGATTTGGCGAATCAGCTGGCAATCGATCTTTTAGTTGCACTAGAGCCTCAGAAAGATTTCGGTGCTGTAACGCAAGCAACTGAATACAACTGAGAAAACGCGTACAGTTTGCAGTGAAACAACTCCGTCTGGTCCTGGGCGATATCATTGAAAGTAAGTAGGAGAACACTTCCACCGCAGCTTATACTGCAAAGGTATTCTCCAAGTCCTGCGTTTTTGAAAACAATTAGAATATTTGCACCGAAATCATCCGTGGGTGCTGCCTTTAACATCTGAGTCGAAACAAGGTGAGGCAGCGCCTCCAATACCTGGTTTCCGTGCTCATTTCTACAATCCATATTTTACTATATCAGCTCAATTCGAACATGCATAAGTGGAAGACCAATACCATAGTTAAACTCTAAAGGCCATATGCTGGGTATGAGGTGTTATACTTGGAAAGGGCGGTGTGATAGGGATATATGATAGGTCCTTCTGGCGAACTGACCAATCGCAGAACTCGGCCACCCCGCCTTCTCCAGGTATAATGCTCCACAACCCATATGTTTGGTTCTTTCTTCGAAGGACCAATAATTTCGTTGAAGGACACGTCCACACATTCACACATGAATTTCAGTGCTTCGTGTGCTATTGATTCTCGCCTTTCTTATCGCATTTTTTGTAAATATTATACAAGTCCTTTACTTTATGCTCTTCGATAAACGTTGGCCCTCATGCACAAACGTCTCGTTCTTATTTGGGTAGCGTTTTTGCATCCGCTATTGTGTATTGGAGAAAGTTTGTTCAATTTACTGCTGCGAAGTTGTGGCGGAAACGATCTATTTCAGAAGAGTGCTCTGTATTTCTTCGGTCCTGCCTCTAAAGCATCACAGCTCCTTTGCATCAGGAACTCTTGCGATCTTTCATCTCATTCTTGTTATAATAGCACTAGTGAGTTTTTAGAATAGATGGTATCTTGCGAGGATATTTAGTACCTCATTACATCATCAGTACGCAATAGAGCAGATGAGACTAATTGTAAGCTGGGAGCTCATCAAATCTAATCTAGGCTGTGGCAGCATCATACCAGGGTTCCTTTAGCGAGATAGTCGAGAACACGGATACAGCTTCTCTTGGACGATCAGTAAGACGCAGGCGACGGGTACGAGCGATTGTTATCCCTTATACAGCACTTATTGAGCAAAGGTCTTCAGCGTCGTGCACGAAGCCAAGGTGCTTCGAGACGTCGACGGAGTTCTCAGCGCCAAGTTCGAGCAAGCAGTAGATCAGAGCAGCTGGGTTCACAACGGCGATCTCAGAGGTCTCCTGTTGTCGTTGGTTCCGCACAGTCAAGTTCTGCAATAGCTGAACGCAGGTTAACATTCTTTTCCAGCGCTAGGAGATAAGAAATATCTGACTCAACCATAAAAATTAAACCATAAAAATTAAGGGAGCCCCCTGATTCACCAAAGCTTTCACGGTATACCAAACTGGTTAGTGTTCGTTTAAAAAAAGATGGAACCATGTTTTTGAAGCTATATCTTTAGGATATCACCAAACTTCCAGATGGAACCAGGTTCAAAACGGTGAGGATCACATTCATTTGTATACGGTTCGCATTCCTATGATCGTTCTCATTTAGACCGACAACAAAGGTTTCAATATGGAGTACTATGTTGAGAATGGGGTCTTTGTTGGGTCCGGAACAGAAACACTCAGCAAAACGGTGAGGAATCCGAACAGTTTCCTATGATCTCAGAACTCACCCGATTAACATTCGCGCTTCGATAAAGGAGTGTTTATATTGGTCTCGACGCGACGGTCGCTTCCAAGCCAACTGTTAAAATGCGATGAGTTCCGAGCGCATGCATGCGCAAACAGTGGTCGCGATGTGGTATGTGGCGGCCGTTTTCGAGCCGCGACGACGCGGGTCTCCTTCGCGCCCTGTTTATATTTCTTTGTTGAAAAAGGACGCGATGGGACGTATTCACCAACGGGTGGAATGGAATTGGTCGTTGTTTCGTTGTTTTTCCAGTTGTATAAAATGATTTTAAAATAGAAATTAAATTAAATTAAAATTGTGTTCACGCCCACTCTTGGAAACTAGGAATGTAAAAATCAGGAACTAGGATGCCATCATTGCTGACGAGATCCATTAGTACTACGATACTAATGGATCTCGTCAGCAATGATGGCATCCTAGTTCCTGATCACCTTGATCACCTTGACTCCCGTTGATCGTCGGGTATACCGAGCGGGCGCCAGCAGTCCTCCCATTTGTCCCTCTCACGTGCCAGGGTGGTCCAATGCGTTCTGCCCGTTGGAGAGACACGAAGAGCATCATATCGTTTTTGAAGGACTTCGTGAAGAAGTCTGACCATCGGGTCGGTGGTCTTCCTGTAGTGCGCTTTACGTTCCCCAGAGTCCGGTCGCTGACGGCTTTTGTCCAACGGTGGTCGTTTAGGCGCATCAGTCGCATATCACTTGCGTGAGGCGAGGCGGGTCAGTCCTAACATGACACTCTCGATGGAGCGTTCGATTACGCTGACTGCATCTTTCATATATTGAAATCGGCTGGACCTGGACGAGGGATGCGGAGAGAGCATGCTCCAAGTGAGAGAGTCGAGTAGGTCCCACCACGATTCTGCAGCCGCAACACTATGAAACCGCACGCGCAATTCATCTATTTTTTCGACAAGGACTATAGCTGTCAGCAGCAACAGCGTAGCACCCGTATTTCCATATGGTATCATTGGCCGCGCCGCTTTTCGGAAAGAGACTCAAACGCCTTCACTCCTGTCCTAGTGTATGCACTGCAATACTAAGGAGGAGAAAGCTGGATAGTTTCACATTGACTCGCTTACAGATCAGCATTTGCGCGCCTATCCGACCACAGCGTCCTCGAGAGGAACCTCAGCAGGTATCTAACACGTAACATTACTCTTTTCATTCAAAGTGGGAGAAATTAGTAGAAGTAAGCATGAAGAATGATATTTTCTCCCAACAATTATAGGAGGCTTCTCCGCGCCAGAGTTTCGAAAATAAGAACAAGCTCATTAAACAGGAAACTCACAATTTGCAGTAGACACTTAGCTTCCAATGAATTTATTCTTCATGTGTATCTATCTGAGAGATTTTCCAAATAAAAACATCAATGAAGTCAGTCTGAGATGTGCATGAGGAAGTGCAAAGTTTCAAATTGTGGTGTTGCCGAACCAGTCATGGGAGGCTTACTCTGTAAGCCGGTATCATGCAGGTGTAACAGCGGCAAAAGAAAACAGCTTCCAAGAGACATATGTGATTTACCCTGCATAAAAACTATAAAGGGGGAAGGTACAAAAAACGGTTTGACGTTTGGATGATTATTTCTCCAGCATGGACGTATCCACTATGGAGAGGATTCTTCATCTGTATATATAAAAGTGAAAGTTTGTATGTATGTATATGTATATGTATGTATGTTCCGAATAGAAATCACGGAGGATGAACCGATCGGGACCAAATTTTGCATGCAGGTCTATCATGGGCAGGCGGAGGTTATAGGCTACTTTGCGCTGGGAGTTATCGATTAGTTCATCGGTTATATCGATTTTATTGATTTTTCGCTATTTTTGCCTAGAGATTGGCAAAAACATGCCTACTGGGGTTAGTCAATACGCTGAACATGAATATGACAACCGTTTTGCACCAAATTATTGATTTATTGATTTTATCGATTTTTTCCACTTTCGCTCGGGGATAGGCAAGGACGTGTCTCCTAGGGTTCTCCAATGCGCTGAGCACGAATATGACAACCATTTTGGGCGAGGGTAACGATTTATTGATTTTATCGATTTTTTTTTCACTTTAGCTCGAGGACGGGCAAGGGCGTGTCTGCTAGGGCTCGCCAACGTGCTGAGTACGGATATCACAACCATTTTGGGCGAGGGTGTCGACTTATTGACTTTATCGATTTTTCCACTTACGCTCGGGGACGGGTGGGAACATGTCAGGTGGGGTACTCCAATATGTCTAACGCAAATATGACAACAATTTTGCACGAAAGTATTGAGCAATTGGTTTTAACGAGTTTTTCATATTCGGGCAGGTGAAGAAAAAGGTTAAAGAAACTATTTGACGCGGTGATCACTGAAATGAACTTCAAACGAGCATCCTAATCAACCGCATCAGCGTGAAAAGCGTGGGGTAGTAAAACTCCCGAGCGGAGCCGGGTATGCCGTCTAGTTGACTACAAAAAGGAGAATGAAGTATAATAATTTTAGTCTTGAAAAGATTTGCAGGATATCATGATAACAATACCACAAACATTTAAAAAAAAGGGAGATCCCAAGTAACTTCTTTAGTATTTGCAATCCACAACATTTGAATATCTCTTTAACAAAGCGCCGTAAGCCCGAAAACATCAGGCATAGGGGGGGGGTCATAACGTCGGGGCACTCATAGACAGTGGTAAAACTGATGCGCAGACTGTGAGGCAGCTGGCCGATTTTTAGGGACTCAGACACGCTTTCGTTTTGGGACCCGCATCCTATTGCACACCCCCAAGCACGCGATAGTGATTTCATCATCCCCTTCAACGGCGCTGGCGTCGGCGGCCCTGCGGTAGCGGTGTGGCTCTCCGCTCCCTTCGCGTTGGTCCTGTGGCGGTCCATCGCGGAAAACTGTAGAATTTAGACCCGAGGATGGAGGATGTGACCAGGATATGCGTCCATCGACGGGGATGTGTCCGTCTTGGTTCAGAAGTGAGGAAAACGATAGGATACGGGTCAGCAGATGGACTTTGGGTCTGTTTTGGGCAAGTAACGGCGAAATGGCGAGGGCGCGGGTCCGACGGAGGCGGATGTGTCTTCCGTGGCCCAGTAGTGACAAAAACGCCGAGACACTGGTCAGATGATGGAAGTTGGGTTCGTATTGGCCCAGTAGAGAGGAGAACGCCATGATGTGGGTCCGCTGGTGGAGGCTGGGTCCTTGTTGCCCCAGCAGTAGTGGAGACGCGACCGATGTTCCGCCATGGCTTCGTAGTGAGGAAAATGCCAGATAAGGGTTCGCTCATGGAGGTTGGGAGTCATGTAACAACTGGTCTAACAAAAACGGGAGTAAATTATATTGCATTGGGGAGTAACTTTCCATTTCGACGGTGAAAAATTTTCGAGCGAGTGTAGAATCTGAAGACGACTGGGAGTCTAGCGTTAGCAGGGCAGCCAGGATGATAGGATATTCGTAAATCATTGGAGGGATCTCATCTCCGAGCTCAGTTAAAGCCAATGTGTCAGCTCGTGATAGTGCTCGAAAATTCCACACCAGCTGAACATATTCAGGCCCCTGAGCACATAGATGTACATTAAACTTCAAAAAAAAAAAACGAACCCTGAAAATTACGGGGTTCTTTTGAGGCATGGTTTTCCAACACAGATAATATTTGTTCAATCGATATTTGATGCCGCTGAGGAGTTTATTCCGTGTACAATGAACCCAGAGAAACTCGTCCGAGGCTGATTTGAACATTGGCTTCAAAATAGGGTTTCTTGGCCGTTTTTCCAGATTTCAAGTACAACTCTGGAATCAGCACGTGGAATAGGGCCGGACTACTTCGATATCCCTAAGTCGACCACGACCTGACACACTGCCTGTAATGGTTAATTTCACTTTTTTGTTAGTTTCCCGAAGATTTCACAAGTGTAAAACTTTCGACCAAACCTCAAGTGGCTGCCGCACCCCACTTTCTAGCGTCCCGAAGGGGCGCTAGTTAATTGCATTTCCTCAAGAGTATAGCAGTGGATAGTGAGCTACAGTGGCAATTTCTTACTGCTTCCAGGGTAATGGGGAGAGGGAGAAGTGAGGAGATGCATCGTTAGAACGATGGGCGATTTCATACCCAAGTAACTGAGTAAGGACAGCAGTAACTGAGTAAGGACAACATCACGTATGTATAATCGTGATGATGGGTAAATTTGGGAACGCTGCCACGTTTACCATGCGTAATCTCAATTATGCATCCGAGCCCAGTGAGGGCACCTTATTTGCCTGGAAAAGATAAAGAAAGGAGTTTGTCGAAGATCTCTGTATACAAGAACGGTTAATCAAGGTGCAGGAGATTAGTCATAGGTCATAAATCTGTGACTTGTTTTTTTTTGTCAGATTTATGCTGATGATGGCACAGAAATTGGTACAATAACTAAAAAGTTTGGTGGTTTGCTCAAAGAATTATTCACAAATGCTGATATCTTTCATGTTGAATGTAAGTTTTCAAATTTTCTCTCAATTTTTCAGAATCTTGAAAATTTTTCATTGTATTGGCCAACTAACAGCGCAATGTAAACCCACAATGCAATGCAGTATTTCTTTTCATCACCGTCTACAGGGGATTCTAGTGGAGTTGCACGACCACGCACACGCGGCCTTACCTGTTGGGACAGGTCCGAGTAGGGAAGCGGTAGGATTGATTGTGAATGAGAACTTTGACACCAATGAAATGCATGGATGCATGGATACGCAGACAATCAGAGTGCTGCGTAGGTAATGTGACGCGTGTGAACGAGTCCGAGTATGTCGTCGCGGCGGCTGCAAACTCGAAAACGTTACTAGCGGTTCCAGGGGCAAGCCTCGCTCTGAAATGAATTAACTCCAAAATCTAATGTTCCGAGGTTGAACTACGGTATTTTTCAGTTCCCGAAGATTTCTCAGTGGAAGAAAAATCGCTAATCCTCTCTACAGTATTCTTAATCGTGAGTTTTCACTGAACGTTTTAATAGCGGCAGCAAACGAACAGTTTTCCAGGATTTCATCTCTTTTCAAGACAATAACGAAGACTGAAACTATGGATGTTATTCGTTAGATATGATTTTCTTGTCGTGTGATTTAGATAGTGGTCATTCTTCTTGTCGTACTAGCTGATAAAAACGATGGCAATCAATAAAAATATGTACTGTTCTAGGCATAGTTTTCTTTGTTGGATCTGCTTACACTTGCCAAATGGTGGCTTTCCTAAAGATATTCTGATTTACTGCACTAGTTGCTTGACGTTCAATACATGTATTTATGGGCGGCTGCAGTGATCCATACCCACTCGCACGCGCCGAACTACCACACCACACTCCGAACATGCGCGCGGCGGTGTGGCTGGCGCGAAGAGTTTGCAGCTGGCGATTTTGAAATTTGCACAAATTACAACTTTCACGCCTGTTCGTCCGGCAAGCGGTCGCGTGCTGTGCTACGCTGCCATCCTGCTGGTTCTAGTGCTACATTCCTAGCTTTGTCTGCTCCGACTTATTCTTGCAAGGACTGCAACTTAGCTGAGCCCTTCCTTGGCAGAGTGTGTTTGAAGAGAGACTACCACTTTCACAGGTTCACCTTTTCGATTTCACTTTTTTGTTGCTTTGATCGACCATAGCCAGAGGCGGTCGTGTAAACATGTCCATACGGTGATCTCTCAAAAGCTGTTGTTGCAGAGTTCCTAGTGGCTGTGGCTGATTTTTTTCTCGTGCAAACGGGCACCTTCTTGGCTTAGTAGTGTAGCTGAGCATAACCGGAAGTGTCTAGTGAAACTCATTCCTCCCTGTAGCTGTTCAGGATCGGTCGCGAAGGAGGAGGATCGATTTTGACCAGTCTCTAAAGCAAATCAAGTTTGACAGAGCCGCGGATCAAATGATTAAGGATGAAAGTCTCCTACTTTACTTCAGGACAATTTATATTGCATTATCTACTCGAAGGCAGGACGCACCTTGAATTTATGATTGAGAAGAATAGTGAGTCAACAAAACAGGATTTGTTAAGTGAAAATTGTTCCATTCTTGCCGAGAATGAAAATCTTAAGAAATCCACTGAGCTGTGTCCATTTGCATCGAAAAAACTCCTTCTATAAATATATACAGACTAGCCGGTATACCGGCTCCGCTCGGATGTACAATTTTTCAGCGACATTGATTTTTTTTTTTGGTTTTTCGCTTTTTGTTTTTTTTTTGTGTTTCCCCTTCATTCCACAGCATTTACGGGAAAATATGTTGCATGCAAACTTGCACGTGTAAGTGTCCTATCCTAATGCATTTGGATAAACGACATTCTTAGTTTTCCATTAGGTGCGTAAATGCACAAATCTCTTAGAGTGTCCACTCTGGAGAATGCAACGTAGTTGACCATGATTAAAACACGGGTTTTCTAAATTAATGTCTTGATCGTCAACTAATATAGGCTTGTTAGCCTGCACGATACTTTCCAACTGGTCAACCTTAGAGCTTTTTTATCGTAAAATTTTGCTATTGACCACATCAGCGTAATGATGTTTCGGCAGCCCTGAACTCCGCATTTCTTACTCTGTTATTTTCGAGACGAACTTTGCGCTGCTCGGTGGTCTTTTTGCCAGTGATTCTATCACTTTTTGGTCTTTGGATCAACTCTTCCTAGGCTCGTTCGCTTTTTAGCCGGCATTTCGTGGTCAAAAAAACAAAGAAGTGACCTATAATCGAAACACAGGTGGACTTGATGGAATGCTCGTGATAACAATTCAAGACACAGCGGTAACATGTAAGCCTTCGCGAGAAACCGGTGCAAAACTGTAAGGCTGTTTGTGACTTTTAATGTTTTAGACGCGTGGAAACGGTTCAGATTTCTTGGTGAACCTCGATGTTTTACACGTGTACACGCAATGACAACGAGTGATCTTTAATGAAACACGCATGGTCACACTGCAAGACTTTTCGTGATCCTTGGTGTTTCATGCTTGAAGCTACGACTATTTGTAAACCTTCAAGGAATACAGCTGGTAACACTTCGAGACTCTTCGTTAACCATGGTGTTTTGTGCACGTGGTAACAGCTTGAGACTCTTTGTGAACGCGTGAATAGCATTAACGACGGGTGAATCTAGATGAAACACTCGTCGCGACAATTTAAAACTCTTGGTGAACCTTGGTATCTTACATCAGAACACGCTGAGACTATGTGCGTTCCTTTGAGGAATACACTGGGTAATACCTTGACACTCTTTCTATAACCTCCGTTCTCGAGATGATGACACGACACCTTGAGTGAGGCGGGATAGAACAATGCCAATATACTCCATGTCAAACTTCAAATCATGCGGAGACTTGGCACAGAACATGGAAGTATTCTGTTCTGCAAAAGAAGTGAAGCATCCGTCTCGACACCATAATATTTGCTCTGCTCGAGCACAGCGCCAATTTAGAAAAGAAACTCATTGCGGAGGTAAAATTAAACTGGGTCCAGCGAAAAGTCCCAAAAACATCAATAATTTGCAGGCGCTGCGAAGAACAACTGATGGGGGAATAAAAGCCCCTACGCATAAGAGACATAAAGAAGCCCTCCTGCATTACAAAGAGAGACAGGTACATCGAATGTTCTGAAATGTTGTTAATCCTCACATAATATTCTTCCAGTGATTGATTTTCGAGTTGACAAAAGACACATGGGCCGTAGCTTCCAAATCCCGCATTGAAGTTCCATACGATATCACTATTGGAATCCATGCACCTGTCATCCAACAGTATGTTTTTCCTCTCTCTCTCTCTATCGTGTAGTATAAAGCCGCTTCCATTACATGATTATTACAGTTCAATTGGCACTGCGACAGGTGCGGTGCATGTGGTTTTCAAATGAGATGTACATGTCCCTCATCTACAAAAGTGGGGGTTCCTTGCATCCATTGTCATGCTCTTGCGACTTTTAACCAATTTGGTTAGTGTTTGCAACATATCACGTTTTATTTTAACACGTTCAACATGTAACGTTGAATGTTTTGGTCACATACATATATCATCAGAAAAGTCTGGGCACACGAAGTCTTCCAGCTTGCGTCCCATTGTCCACCGCTTCGCATCCTCAGCAAGTACTCAGTACGCGCAGACGATTTCGCTACGTCTGATCCGCCACCTATAACTGAGGAATCTGACTATTGTCAAAACGACGATGACTTTGGAAGCGTTTCTGAAGTGGCAGCCGTAGAGACCGTAGAACCTTTTGCCAATGTGACCTCCCTTAAGGATGGAACAAAAGAATTTCAACGCTATTAAGGGGTACGTGGATGCGACTATGCAAAGCTGAGGTCTGATACCAACACATTTATTTAAAGTAGAAGAAGTAATAAAGTACTGTTTGAAGAAAAACCAACCACAAACGATTCGTGATATGTGCAACACCATTGATGGAGGAGCTAAGACTGCAGTTGGCAACGAGTGTTTTCAGCCAGCCAGCGGGGAGACCATCAGTGCAAGGCTCTGGAAGAGCGCTAAAAATTCAGCGCATCCAAAGTTTCAGGACTGTAAGATGAGCATATTAATCTTCCATCTGCATAGCTACTCTAAGTGATTTCAGAAACGTCAGATCAAGGCAGAAAACAAGGATAACCCAGCAGGTCATCGAGGACGGGATGAAGGAGACAATGCTCTTAACATGCCTCGGAAGAAATCACACTTTTGCTTCGTCTGTGGGCGCAAGGAGTTGCTAGGAGAGATTCAAACCAATATTGATTGGCTACGATGTTCAAACTAGACGAACTGGAAAGCTTGGGCGCATCTAGACTGCACACGTGGTGAAGGATTGCAATCTTCATGCGCCGCAACGGAAAATGGGTAACAGAAGAAGTATAGTGATTTCAAATAATAACTGCGAGTGCTGTACTTTATGTTAGATTTGTGATAAAACCATTGCGTTTCGTTTTATACGAGTAATAGAAATAAATTTGCCCGTTAGATGTCGGGCCGTTTTATGAATAACTGTTGCTGAATGTGAGGTCACAAACTTCATTTGTTTTTTGTTTTGCTCGAAATGAATCCGCCACATTGTTTGTCTTTGTTGAAGATGAATTCGTTGCACTTGTTTTTGATATGCGCTATGCTGTCTATCGTTAAATGTACTGAAGAAGTATACCAAAAAAAATTCTACAAATTAGCTGTGTGATTCAGAATTACGAAGTAATAAATTGTTTCATTGCGATGTTGTGCAGTTTGTTTGAGCGCACCAACATGGTCAAGAAAACTTTAACCACCAGAGAGAAAAATAACCCAACGGTCTTTAAATCAGGAAAAAGGGTTACGAAATCGAATGTTGAATTGAAAGCTGCGTTATTTCGCTAAGACCATTTAGTGTAGGTAAAGATTATCACCACTTGCGTAAAGACTACAATTTCTTTCACGCGGGCACCGCAAATCGCTAAACGAACAATAGTGGGAGCTGCGGGGGCCTAAAACATGCAAACCGACGATTCAAATAAAATACACTATCGCTACAGTATTCGAGGACTGTAGTACCCTGCGTCGCCGTCGCTGGCGACTGTGAGGCCGATGCGCATTGTTTGTCGTCGTCGCCAGCGACGGCGACGCAGGGTGCTATACTCGTCGAGGAGTACAGCGGCTACCATAGCACAACAAAAACTTGAAACATTGACCAGAGTATCACAGCGCGGTGCTCGAGCAAGGACAATGAGCTTCTCAACATCTGAGCAGATATTATTCAATAGATCTCATTCAAAACAACGGTTGATGTTCCTCTGGAAATGATGAAAAATTTATATGTACAAGCAGTTTGCATTGAGATAATGAATAGTTGAAAGTCGTCTCAGCAGCATTGTCTCGTCTTGTCACTAGAATCAATACGCTCCTAAAATATGTATTCCGAAACTAAGCTCACAACAAACAGATAGGAAACCGACAGAGCTGCCAAGCCGAGCACATGAGCAACACTAACATCATCGATGATAAGGAACGGCAAACACAAGCACGTGCGTTCAAATGGTAGCCCAGGAACCAATGCTTGCTTGTTAGGTGAGGCAACAAAAAAGTAGTGGGCGTCTGGCGCGCTCCGACGCCAAATCAGCGCACGCATCTCGAGCCAATGCAGCGCGGCTACTATCGTTCTCATTGGCCTCCTGGAATTTCTCCAGAATCGGCCCATTCACTATCAAGTAGGAGTTCAATTTGAAGGAATCAAAATAATCATTGAATAGAATTATTGAAATCATCCGAGTTTGTTGAATACTCAACGTCACTTTGTGTTATTTTCCTCATAAACTTCGCCGCAAAGCCGGCGATGCAACTAAGTTTAAGAGAAAAATGAAAGAAATGGAGAAGAATGAACCGTTAGCATTATCATGCCTTGGATCCCAAACACAACAATTAGCGATGTTATAAACAGAGCAGTCCCAGTTCTACCCATCTACTCGCCAACGCCCGTCGGGTGGGCCTCATGTCTGAGAAGTCGGAAAATGTGTCGTACATCACAACTCAGCCAGGAACTCGCACTACACAAGACACTGAAGCTGGTGAAACTGGACAAGAAGAGAGAACTGCTGCTGGTATGTAGACTGTGCTTCAATGCTCCCTAGATCGAAGACTCATATGGTGAGAGTCGTGAGTGTTACCTGCAAGGTATCCGAAATTGCGGAATGAACAAGTTCCCAAAGCGCATTTTACCTCACAACCTGCTTTCTGAAAAATGTGAGGAGAAGTAAGGTAAAAATGGATTTGTGATGGGAGAGGGGAGCG
>JARK01001514.1:52614-77321 GCA_000688135.1 Ancylostoma ceylanicum
GCCCCCCCCCCCCCCAACTCCCTTTTCACCACCATTGTTACTGTCTGGCTGCCGACCAAACGGAGAACGACTCACCTCGAAAGTGAGGAGTTCCGTGGGGGTGCCTTTAAACCATTCTCATAAAATAGACTACAGTCCATTCAACCGGGAGTCGGTGTCGGTGGAGGGATCATGGACTGATACGCGGCCATTTTCAATCAATATCAAGCATGCTCAATAGTGCACAACCGCGCAGATTACCTTCAGTATGCAGTATGAATGCACCAGTACTGACTCTTTTCTGAATGCCCTATATGCGCAGTCCTCTGAAAATGAATTTTTTACGACGCCACAACAGACAACATGTGGGGCGCGCCGTATAACGTTATTTGGAAGCACGGACGCTGCAAACGTGCAAGCACCGTACAAAAATTGCTCGATGAGAACCGTTCGTTACGGGATTTTTCCAGAGATTTTTCGATTGCTTCCGTCAAAGTAATTTAATAGAAATCTCAGAGGTGAATTTTTACCCGGACCTTGCCTCTACCGTAAGCGTGTAGCAACATGAACATGACCGTAGAACGCAGTGATTCTAACTGTTTGCTAGGAGAGGAACACTATGAACAGCCCATGGGGTGCATTTCAAACGAAGACACTGGAATATACGCGCTCGATGGAGTGAAAGAAGTTACTGTGAGACAAGTGAGCGATTCTATTATTCATTCACGAAAATGACATTCTGCGTCTACAAGAACATCCCACTAGTGAAGCAAGCACTGTTGGGATTTTTCAAACAAAAAATCCTGTAGGAGCACGTCGGAAAACAAGCGGATTCTTTTTGAACTTGATTTCAATGGACCCGACTTAAAAGTCATGGACACATCCAAGCGGTCAGCAGACACAGGATAAGATTCTACTTTAGCGCGTGCGAATTTTGGAACTCTTCACTACCATTGCCATGAACAATATGTACGATGTTTACACATCAACTGGAAAACTGGTAGGTGACGTACAGTAGGCGTCAGTGGCGGTGACCCGTCTGCGGCCTCGAACAGAACGCGGAGCGACCGCGCCGCTCACGCTAGAATCGTCGCTGCAGTTTCTTATCTGGGTTTTCTTGATAGTTGTTCATCACATTTGATGATAACTAGTAAGAAAACTAACTGACTATCAAGAAAACCCCATAATTTGATGTCCCGGAGAGGATTCTCGCTCGAGCGGCGCGGTCGCGCCGCGTTCTGTTCGAGGCCGCAGACGGGTCACCGCCATTGACTCCTACTGTACGTCACCTACCAGTTTTCCAGTTGATGTGTAAACATCGTACATATTGTTCATGGCAATGGTAGTGAAGAGTTCCAAAATTCGCACGCGCTAAAGTAGAATCTTATCCTGTGTCTGCTGACCGCTTGGATGTGTCCATGACTTTTAAGTCGGGTCCATTGAAATCAAGTTCAAAAAGAATCCGCTTGTTTTCCNTCCCACTGTACATATATGAAGCTTCATTCTCGCTCAATTCTTGCCATAGGTGTTCCTTCAATTTCCAGTCAAATGTAGCAGTACCATAGTCAACCACTTCAAAATTCAAGTTTTGGGTTACAGCTATTCTCTGCATACGAACGGTCACCATGTCTACTTCGATTCGCCTTCGGCAGACAACATGCGCTTACACTGCATGTGGTTGACAACGACGGGCAGGTGAGTTTTTGTCGCAAGGTGGAGTCTTTTTTACCCTACCCCATGCTTCTCTTAGATTCGGTACCATAGCGAATGCCCCTCACTCCACAGTAACATCTCATTCGACGGTGAGGCCTTCATTATCGTCTGGTTATTCCACCAAGGTTCCACAATTGTGAGATCTGGCCTACTTGTAATATCCGTAACCCATCAACTCCTTCGATCCACAATGAATTGTCGTTTGATGCACCTTACAAACTGAATCTGGATGCGTAATTGGAAGGATGAGAAATCCCACGCTAATGGGTATGTTTACCCATGAGTAGCAGCTTGATATAGATGACTTCACGAATAGGTAAATATGTTCATAAGTACCAGGTAAAAGATAAATTTGATCACGTTTGCCATGGGTAATCTCAATTATGCATCTGGGCCCAGCACTATTCCTCGTAGTGACCACTAGGAGAATGCCGTTTGGACAACTTTGTCTGGTTGCCCTATCATTGACTTACATGTGTTGTTGAGTATTATACATGATAACGGCTAACGTGGGTATATAGGCGATCGAGAAGGGTAGGTCTCACTCAGATGCAAGGAGGAGGAATCGAACATGGCTTGGTCGATGTGTCAGGAAATTCACTCGACAGCATTTCAGCAGCAAGTGGGTTCAAGCGCTCCGAGGATGTATTTCTATGGAATAGGGCTCTTTAGGGCTAGGATTCATAAAAGCGTTATTTATACTGCGTCGGAGTCCGATTCGGTCGGATAAGAAATGATACGTATCGATCCTCGTCGGAATCTGACCGATGGGGATCGATACGTATCATTTCTTATCGGAATACGGAAACTGATGATGAGATGTTTTGGAATGAACTATGATCAAGTGCCCAGTGGTGAGAAGAGGTGTAAAATACTAGGCTTACCAACTCTACATAGTAGAAGAATAGTCGCTGATTTGACAATGATGTTTAAGATCCTCAAAGGAAAACTTTCCTTGAATCCAATTGAATTTTTTGGAGTTTCGCTGACGAGAACCATTAGAGGAAAGCTCAAGCTTAATGTCCCAGTTGCAAGGTCGCGGGCTAGGTCAAAATTCCTCACTTACAGAGCTCTGAATGAATTCAATTTATTACTGGCTAAAGATGAGCATTTGTTGAAATTATCTGTACAAGCTTTCAGAAAACTTGTCATGAAAACTTGTTTGAAATCGTCGAATTCATGAACATATTGACGTTCTTTGCTAATTGTTAGTGGCTTTATGATGTAGAATTGATTCAATATGTTAGTGGTGATTGATCTGTTATTGTACTTATTTACGCGTGGCTTCGGTCCGCGTCTCTAAATAAATAAATAAATAAATACGTATCATATCTTATCCGACCGAATCGGACTCCGACGCACTATAAATACCGGTAAAGCATGAAGGGCAACTTATATCAGATGTGACTATGAGGTGCACGCATCCATTTGCGAAAGATCTTCGATGAAGACCGGTCAACGCGGCATGAAATTCTCAATGAAAAGAAAGTGCGGCGGTCGCGAGGCCGTAAATGCGTGCGACTGCTATGCGACTGCGATGCGACTAGACGATATTCTTCATCATATAGACGCATGCGCGTCAGTCGCACGCATCCAGTATAAATTCCCCTTTAACCGCAGAAACCAACCACGGCTATCGTGATTAGTCAACTCAGGGAGTACGTACTGCTAAGAGACGCAAATTATGAAAGTTGGTCTGTTTGTGGAGGTGTTTGGTGGATTAAATCGTAAGTTAAGAAAACATTGAACCACTTTCAGGCCTCTGAAAATGAGGTAAAGTCGAAACGTCGGCCAAATAAACGTGCTCAATTAACAACCTGTGTGGCACAACATTGAAGGCTATCAGTATCCACCAACTATGCCCAGGTTTTACGAAAAGAGAACATGGAAGCTGTTATCACTTAGTAATTAGCTAGGATGCTTGTGGAAGGGAGCAGTTTTGCAGTAGATGCCTCGGGGCATTTTCAGGATGAACTTGTTAACAGAGGAGGTGGAAATTTTTGCTTTTATCAGTAGTTCTCAGACCCTCAGTTACGGTTTACGATTTACGATTTACGACGATTTCGGAAAGTTTACGATTTACGAAAATCAGGTTTTCTGTTACGCACATCCCTGGTTGGGAGGCGATCAGAGTCTATGGTTACGCCATCTAGGGGATCACCCTTTGAATCAATACGCATTGATTTCACTATCGTTATCACTTCCATAACTAAACGATAAAGGATAAAGTGGTCGGTGTTGATCAATTCCGTCTGTGGGATTCGCCACTCATTCATCTGAAAAATCGTGTTATCACATGCATGAATCATCTGAAAATCGTATTATCTTACGCATGAAAATCGTTTCAGAAGGTCATGCTCATAAGACGAGTATGGAAATTCTGCTCCTTCCCTGCTAATGAATTCACAAAACTATGTGCATGTTGCTCTTTGTGCAGGGAGAAAATACTTGTGGAATCGCCACCTGGCACAGATGTACTGTGAATCCACGTTTAAAAGAGTTTTTTTTTGCCTTTTTTGGTAGAAGAATTTTGCTTAAACAAAGACTAACGCAAAATTTAATGTTGAAGATCGGCTATGTATCGCAAGCCTGTGGAACGAGGCTACAATTTGATGTGTTCGATAGTTCTGGACGCATAGCGAGAGTGGTTGGACCTAAGTGTTGTGCTCTGGGCTGCTGTGGTTGTTGCTTTCCTACTAAGGTATTCACGGTGTGTAAGCATCATCCTTTTTTTATTTTTCACTCGCAGAGCTTACTGTTATTTTCCCAGAATTTCATATCATTAAAAGAAATAGTTTATGCCAGAAATATAGTCCAGAGTATGAAATCGCCATGTTCCTTAGAACTCAGTGATTTGTGGCTCCGTTCCAGATTTTCTCGAATGATGGCGAACAAATGGGCGCTATCACTAAAAAATTTAGCGGTTTCTTCAAGGAACTGTTCACGAATGCAGATGTTTTCCATGTTGAATGTAAGTTTTAGGATTTACACATGCTACTGCAAATGATGGGGAAAAGTGAGGTATCCGCCACTTTGGAGATCCAGATGGGAAATTTAATTAATAAAAATATTAATTAGAGTGATAAACAATTAATAAAAATTATCTAAGAATAACAGTAGAAATAAACAAACAAAAATTAACTAAAATAAGATTTTTATTTGTATTGCAAAGTAATTTCAAAAATTTGGCGACTCTTGGGGGGGGGGGGACACTTGCACGGACCTGTACCTTCACTAATGATATTTTTGATTACAAGCGAGGACAAGCTGTGTGCAGATTTTCTTATGCCGTCAGTGCTCTGGATCAGGCCAAAATTTTCCAACTTCAGCCTACTAGAATGAATCTGATCGATTTCCGCAACGCAAACCTTTCCTCTCCACATATTGTTAACGCTAAAGAATCGATAATTGATCTGCACGTCAGATGTAGCTAGAGACAACGGTCAACCATGATATACAGGCAGAGAAAACGGTTTTGAAGGTGGCCAAGCGCTACCGAAATTGGCCAGGTTCATCCTAATATACCATAGACAGCAGACAAAACAGTTTTTAGCGTTTTATGTGAGCTAAAGCATCACTTCATGTTGTTGATTATAAGTACCTAGAAGCTGACCTTTCAAGAGTTGCGGAGAACCACTGCCTATTAGAACAAGGAATGGAGTAGTACCATCATTTGCTTGATCGAAATAATCATCCCCATCATTTCGAGAGTTGCATTTGGGCCATGTCTGAGGTCTGCCGCGGACTTACACATCTGCTGCGTAGTATATTAGTGGCTCACTTCCGTATGCTAGCTATCCCCCCTTATCCACCAGAATGTGTTTCCCACATGAAACTGGGTCAAATGTGGCTGCCATGGTAGTTTGGAGTAACCGCAGCATTTCCATCATCAATTTCTATTATAGTATGTCCCGTACGCGACAACAGCTGAGTATTTGAGCGTAAATGGGTAACCCAACGCTAAACGCAGGACACTTTACAATTGTTTTGGGACGCGTCGTGATGGCATGCATCACAACGTTCCATTAATGTCTTTGAGTTATGGTAACTTGTTCACAGCCTTCTTTCTTTCTCTAATCACTCTCGAAATGTTGTCCATGGTGGAGCGCACATTAAGCTGATTTTTGAGAAGACATGACCATGGTTGGAAAGGGCATTTCTTGTGTTTTCTGAAACATTCAGGTACAATTGATGTTCTGTCCCTAAAAATTAAAAAATAGAGGGAAAACTAAGCAAAAATCGGGTCCTGTTATAGGAAGAATAATTTTCAGCAATAGTTCTACTATAATATACCTCTTTCAGTTCCCACTGATATGACAGCGCGAGGAAAGGCGTTGCTCCTTTCAACAGCATTTCTGATAGTAAGTTTTTATGGAAAAGCGTGAGACCGTCCCAAATGACATTTTTTTCCAGGATTATGTCGCATTCGAAGACGTTAATTAAAATTGGTCAAAGTCACCGTTATTAAACGAGTTCGACAAACGATTTAGATAGCGATCAACTTCATTAGTGCACTAGTTGTCAATAACACTGTGAAATACTATTAAATAAACATTACATTTATCATGTTCTTCTTTTCTGCAACCTTACTTCAATCTGCTGTAAGTCCAAGCTCACTAACTGGTCATCTCCATGAGAATTCTCCAGGATTTTCGCCTGGAATCGCACGCTAAACTGCTTCTTGCCAGGATTCCCAGATAGGTTTACTGGAATGGACGTTTCGTGTCACCTCTGTGGAAGGCCTCTGCACTTTCAGTGTCTTTCCGGATTGGTGATGAACTAGAAGGAACGGTTCCACTCCCACTCGTCTTCGCAATCCTGGAAATTCTTCCACTGAATGCTTCAGTTTCACAACTTGATGCTCATTGAAAGCAGAGCAGAGTATTGACCGAATAAAAATCGAATGAATTTTATCAATTTGACAAACAATTCAAAAGTCCATGCAAAAAAAATCGAACATTCCAGAAACACAAAGCTTCACAACCGTTATTTAAGTTCATCCAACATCCCTTTCCTGAATATTTCATCTTGTCGACTCATTTGAAATTGAATATTCGAATGTCGAATAGATGGAATAGACATACAGTGGCGGCCACATATTTAGCACACCCACGAATTTGGCCGACAGAATTTTTTTGCATCTTTCAGCTTTATAATGAGCAATCAAAAAGAGGAAAAACGCTAAAGAATCGATAATTGATCTGCACGTCAGATGTAGCTAGAGACAACGGTCGACCATGATATACAGGCAGAGAAAACGGTTTCGAAGGTGGCCAAGCGCTACCGAAATTGGCCAGGTTCATCCTATTGCACCATACATGCGAATAAAACAGTTTTGGATAGCGTTTTGTTGAAGATAAAGCACCACTTTATATTGCTAACCGTAGTTATGCTTTTTGGTTGAATCTACGAGGTTGTCATTCAAAATCTGCGGAGAACCACTGCCTATTAGAACAAGGAATGGAGTAGTACCATAATTTGTTTTGTCAACAATACCATCCCCTTCATTTCGAGGGTGGCAGTAAGTCATGGCTCAGACCTGCCCCGAACTCACACATCTGCTGCGTAGTATATTATTGGCTCACTTCCGTATGCTAGCTCTCGCCCGTATTCTACGGGTTGTGTTTTTCGGAGGGAACTCGGTGAATTATGGCTGATATGAGAGGATTGGGACGCGTGTGGCGCAGTGGTAAGAGGCTCGCTACGCACGCACACGATCGATGGTTCGATCCCGCCGGCCATGGCCAACCGAGCCATCCATCCCCCTGGGGTCGGTAAATTGGCACCAGAGGAGTCTGGGAGGATGAAGCACTGACTTGATTTATCGGATGCCCCCCGCAAGTCACTGTATAAGACACATACGCATTCAACGCCTCTACGATGCTCAGATGGAGTCAAATGCGTGGCGCATCCCTCGTGACGGGATTGATCAACGCCGACCGCTTTATCCTTTATGATAGGTTTGAGTAACCGCAGCATTTCCATCATCAATTTCTATTATAGTATGTCCCGTACGCGACAACAGCTGAGTATTTGAGCATAAATCGGTAACCCAACGCTAAACGCAGGACACTTTACAATTGTTTTGGGACGCGTCGTAATGGCATGCATCACAACGTTCCATTAATGTCTTTGAGTTATGGTAACTTGTTCGGGTCGCAGCCACACAATTTCTTTCTTTCTCTAATCACTCTCGAAATGTTGTCCATGGTGGAGCGCACAATAGGCTGATTTTTGAGAAGACATGACCATGGTTGGAACGGGCATTTCTTGTGTTTTCTGAAACATTCAGGCACAATTGATGTTCTGTCCCTAAAAATTAAAAAAATAGAGGAAAAACTAAGCAAAAATCGGGTCCTGTTATAGGAAGAATAATTTTCAGCAATAGTTCTACTATAATATACCTCTTTCAGTTCCCACTGATATGACAGCACGAGGAAAGGCGTTGCTCCTTTCAACAGCATTTCTGATAGTAAGTTTTTATGGAAAGGCGTGAGACCATCCCAAATGACATTTTTTCCCAGGATTATGTCGCATTCGAAGACGTTAATTAAAATTGGTCAAAGTCACCGTTATTAAACGAGTTCGACAAACGATTTAGATAGCGATCAACTTCATTAGTGCACTAGTTGTCAATAACACTGTGAAATACTATTAAATAAACATTACATTTATCATGTTCTTCTTTTCTGCAACCTTACTTCAATCTGCTGTAAGTCCAAGCTCACTAACTGGTCATCTCCATGAGAATTCTCCAGGATTTTCGCCTGGAATCGCACGCTAAACTGCTTCTTGCCAGGATTCCCAGATAGGTTTACTGGAATGGACGTTTCGTGTCACCTCTGTGGAAGGCCTCTGCACTTTCAGTGTCTTTCCGGATTGGTGATGAACTAGAAGGAACGGTTCCACTCCCACTCGTCTTCGCAATCCTGGAAATTCTTCCACTGAATGCTTCAGTTTCACAACTTGATGCTCATTGAAAGCAGAGCAGAGTATTGACCGAATAAAAATCGAATAAATGTTATCAATTTGACAAACAATTCAAAAGTCCATGCAAAAAAAAAATCGAACATTCCAGAAACACAAAGCTTCACAACCGTTATTTAAGTTCCCTTTCCTGAATATTTCATTTTGTCGACTCATTTGAAATTGAATACTCGAATGTCGAATAGATGGAATAGACATACAGTGGCGGCCACATATTTAGCACACCCACGATTTTGGCCGACAGGATTTTTTGCATTTCTCAGCTTTATAATGAGCAATCAAAAAGAGGTTACAGCATGTGTTGAGGCACTATGGGGGCTTCCTTCCAGTCGATTACCACGAGAACAGTGTCGGTTCAAACTGGATTAAAAAATAAAAGTTCAATTTCGTCGGTTTCACGAAATTCTGTGTAAATTTTTTGTATCTCACTATGAAACGAAAAGGAGTGGCTATTCAGATTGATCATGTTTCCTTTCAACATTTCCTACGAACGCATTTACCGGATTCTACGCACCGGCTTTAGCCAGAGACAGAAACAAACTGTCGATTTCGTCGAAAATTTCATTTTGATGCATCTTGCTAGTAAAGCAAGCCGCTGAGTATCTGATTTCCTGTTAGCAACACAAATCGGAAAAAAATTCGCGGCTGGAAATGCATGGTTTATCCTTGGAATCACCGTGAATCCTTTTTTCACCATTTTTTTACTCCTGTTGACAATTTTCGCACTCCTCTCAGGTGAGGAACTGCTCATCGAAACTACTATAGCAAAACGCGCAACTATATCAAGAACAAAATCACATTTTAGCCAGATTCGGTGAAGTGATCTAGGAGAGAAACGGAAATATTTCCAGTAGTACTGCATTTCGAGCTCTAAATGCATAGAATTGCAATTCTATCCAAAAGCATTTCCCGGCGCAATAAAGTTGAGGCAAGAAGGAGAACATTACGCCTCATCGCAACCTCAAATATTGTCTTGATAGCTAATTCCAATCCTGAGATACAGATTTTATATTTATGTTAATATATTATTATTTTATTTTATATTTCGGCAAGAAAAGCGCTTGAAGCGTTATGGATTCTCGCACGTACCCCCGGGTTGAACAGCAGAAATGAGCAGATGTCTATCACCAGTGACCTTATGCCATTTTTATCATTATGCGAGCTCTAAGATCGTCACGATACTGATGCACGCCATATAAGACCAAGGCTGCGCGATACAGTATTCATTCACCATCGAGTGACGATCAGTTGCTGTCGCGGTGGCATTCGGGCTCCGCTATATCGGTGAACACGTGGTGAGTTCGTCCGTTGACTGGGTACTTGGTGTCGTCTGGCCACGACGAATTGAATAAGCGGGTGTGTGAGGAGGTCTTTGGTAGTCTAGAGCGTGAATTAATGAACTTGCACCACTTGCACCACGTCCTCTGAAGACGACGTTGAGTCGAAACGTGAGGCCGTAATAAATGTGTCTATGTAACAACCTGAGTGGCACAGAAGAAGTATCACAGATTTTATATTTTCATCAGTTGATCGCCTAAAATCGGCAGCGTGCTAAATATAATACCCGCACTAACTTTGTTAAAAATGAACGATCAGAACGCGAGTTTGCGTTCTTTTCGTTCCAGGGCTATTACTACACGTAACAGAATGATGTACGAACAGAACTACAAGTCAAGGGTCACAGAGGTCAAAGCTAACACACCCTTGTTTTGAACACTGAATTCCGAGGATTCTTCACTTTACCTTGATTTTACCGCGCATCGCGCGCGTCAAGGTGCGCGGCGAACTTTGCGACAGCTCCAAAATCGGCTGAAATAAGAAATTTTTCAAAAATTTTTGTTATAATTCTCCACAATTTTTCCACCAGTACCTTGGTGCAAACTCACGAGAAATACTGGTTAATTCAAGATCACTTGATTCCTGGCGACGAAGATGAAAGGCCGTACCAATACATTAGATTACATGAGTACCAAAATAAGAAATATGCAAAGTTCCGGTACAGCACTCCGTGTACAATTAGCTTCTCAAGCCGTGCTGCTGCAGTTACAAAAATTTGGATTTTACTCTTGTCCAAAGTGCGGATATATGTATTGTTCAGCAATGTGGAAATCTCCAAATTGTGATCAGTTTCGCCTGTCGATTCCTTCGATGTAAAGGTCTCATAATCGATTCTGAGGTGGAACACTGTCCATTACGGCACGTCGTTATAATGCAGCTGCTGTATATATGAATCTTTAGAAAGCATTTATAAACCCGTCATTGTATGGGGGAATGCAGTTGGAAACATTGTTTCTTAATTTTGCCTTTTTCTACAAACGAGAACAGACTGCTCGCTATCAAGTGATTATGTATGTGGGCAGTCTGACACTCCTGGCGTTTTCCTAGTGCTTGCCTTGTTCATATGTACTTACATAGGATTGTTGCATTGATATGGCTAAATACAGAGGTTCTTTCCGCAAGTCAAGCCATAAGCTATGAGAAAGAGCAGTGTCACTGTTGTATGAATTCATTGAAAAGCGCATCAGTAGAGTAGGTCATGGTGTGTAGCACAACTATCACAGTTATCAGATTCCCTAAGCTTCTCATGGTCTGTGGCGTACATGTTGAAAAGTGTTTCAAGATGTAGAGTGATTTTTTGTTGTTCATAAGGTAATTGATATCGAAACAATAAAATTCTATTCCTAAGTTTAAAGGAATAGGAAACAGTTGCTAATCACTTGGAATCAGTTAATTGGGAATGATTCAAGGATTATATCTTGTCACCAAAACGGTACTGATGCAGTCTTGTTATTATCCGAGTACTTTGCCAGTGCTGTCACAGCGCTTTGTTTCTGTAGTTTGAGGACCACTGTTTTTACGAAGGCGCTGGTGTGCTCGCTTTTCAAGGTTGAGGCTTTAGAAACTCAGCTATAGAGCTATCTTAGTTTCTTAAAATATTCAAAACTATCTATTAGGTCGTCAAGTATGAAATGTCTGATTTTTTGAGAGGTCACTTTGACACCTGGTATCTTCGGGGTTTCTTCAGGTCCACTCTCATCCTTCTTTCCATTATTGAGGTACATTCTACCTCTCTCAAAATCACCAATTTGATTTTCGATCAACTTCAAAATTTTTGTCTGAGAAGAACTTTTGTGAAACTACTCAAAGACCAAAAATCGTATCAATTCGGAATATGGGTTCCATCGCGGAGCCTGCAAAGCAAGAACAACTCGAAATACCCAAGAAATGTTTGGAAAGGAAGTGGCTAATAAAGGAACGGGAAACCTATGTTTTGAGAAATTTCCTCCCATTGATATAATCCTACAAAGTGAGCGTTGTGATGAACCTGGATTACGATGAGCTGGAAGCTGTGGTTTGAGCGGATAGGAGTCAAGCTATGGCTGTATATGCAGCAAGGTTTGGCGTTCCTAACCCTTTATTACTCAGGTGTTCAAGGCAATAAGACAAGGTAAAGTGGCTCGTTGAACGAATTTTTCACAGTTTGATCCCCAAAAATTGGTGCTATTTTTTGACCATTTCTTGCAAAACTGCGCTGCGTAAACCAGGGGAGCAAGGAGGGGAATCCACCTGCCATTCGTTGCACTGGACAAACCTTGCTCTACTTGATCACAACTTCTCCCATGTATTAGTCCACTTCTTGGTAGAGAAAATGTTTCACTTTCAACATCATGTTGGAAATGCCCTTCGCCAACTTATCGCCTCCTGCTTCCCAGGCTTCCAAGCTATTGGCGCAACCATGCTACCACTAAGATGGCAAGGCTGTGCCGGTAGCATAGGGGCATATTTGGATTGCTCGTACCTCATCTTGTTGGAGAAACATTACTCGAAACTGTCTCATTCAAAATCAGACATTTCATACTTGACGACCTAATAGTACTGTTGAAAAGAGTACATCACACCTGACTGCTTACCATTAAGTTGAAGAATGTCCTATCTGCCACTTCCAGTATCTATCACAGGCCTAGTATTGCTGTATTCTATCGTAAGAACGGTTCTTTTCGTAGCATCAGAATAAAACGCGTACTCAGGTGGAAAAATTCCAGTAGAATGTGTGTGCTTTCCAGTAGTTTTCGCCTATTTTTCTCCGAAATATTTCCCGATTACGGCCGAAAATTACAAGCAAATCTCCGGAAAGCAAGCGAAATCCACTGGAATTGACCCGAATTCCGCCCGAAAAATAGGCGACATCCCTTGGGTGTCCCATACTCTAGTCCCGACGGTTGCACCAAGGAGTAGCACTACCGTGGGCAGTATTGCTCGTAGAAGAGCATTCTTGAGTGCTCTGAACTCTATATCTAGCACAACTTGCTACATCTGACCGGAATGCCCCCAACTCAGTGAATCAAGTTCACGTGATCCGTAGATTAAGTAGGTGGATTTTCCTTAACTCAACATGGAATAATTCCATTTTTGGGGAAACCAGGCAATTTTCTCGTGTTTATGGAAAGTAAAATTTGTGGATTTTTTTTCATACATAATCCACCTTCAAAGGCTAAAGAGCAGTGGCAATAATCATTGAAAAACGAATTACCAGAAAAATAAACGAAAAATAGGCGAAATCTACTGGAATTTACACGTAATGCAGTTTCCAGTGGACTTCGCTTAATTTCGTGTAAATTCCAGTGAAATCTACTGAAATCGAGAAAAATGGCGAAATTCCAGTAGTAAATTCCAGTAGTGAAGTAAAATAAAAAAAAGTAAGGTTCTAGAAGCAAATAAATTTCCGAGACAAATACACGTAAAATAAGCGAAATCTACTGGAATTTTTCCACCTGAGTATACTAGTCGAATCCACTTTAGAACCTTCAATTTTTGTTCGAAGCAGTTTTGCCAACCTTATGGTAGACAATTGCACGCACTTTCTGGACCACCTCGTAGCTGTAGAAAAAACTTTCTTGAAACACAGTGGCCACGGAAATCCTCACCTGTAGGAAAGGTCTTGTCCTGTGCAAGCGGTTAGTAATGAATTATAACATCGAATGGAAAACAAAGAATCGCTAGCTATAACACTCGCGGAGATATCAAAAGAGACACTCCTCTGATATGGTCTTTAGGCTGAACGAAGCACTAGTTCACATAGACTCGGTCACCTGCAGAAACGAGCATGGCGCTAACATTGCGGCATCCACGATATTCAAGTAGCGCGTATTTAAGCATAGGGCAACATCCACAAGATTTCCCGTTTCTACCGCACCGTCTCATCAAATTTGCCAGTCCTTTCCCCCTCATAACGAGTATGGCAAAACGTTAAGCAAGAATTTTTTTTATGCTGCTTTTGAGCGAAGTGAGGAATTCTGTCGATAATTAAGCGAATATCTCGTAGCCGATATCCCGGAAGATTGGAAGAAAAAATGGCTATTGTTATGCTTCTCTCGGTGAACAACTTAGCCGTACCAAAGTTTTGCAGGTGTTCGGAAGGATTCAAAAATTCCGCGGTCCATATCAGAGCGGAAATTATGGTTGCCTTCTTTCATGTCCTTGTGATGATGTCCTTACTGTTCTTGTCTAAGGCGTATGGCAAGACAGCGGTAAGAGAAGGAGGCTGGAAGATATTTAGAGAAACCAGTTTCGAGTACAAGGTAACATTGAAAATAAACCGAAGGCTTTGTTTCTACGTCCGGTTCAGTTCTATTTCAGTTCTACAGAGACGTGCCAAAACGGAAATCTTTCGAAGATGCAGAAAATTACTGTCGGAATAGAAGTGCGCATTTGGTTTCGATTCATAGCGATGCGGAAAACGAATTCGTGAACCGTAAGCTTTAGAAATCTTGAAGGAGGTAGCGTAACGTTCGCTAAGTGCTAGTGTTGTAGAATTGCTCGAGAAAGATAAAACTAAAGTGTGGATTGGCTTGAAACAAGTTGGTAATAGCGTAGAAGATATGAGCTGGACGGACGGCTCGCCTTACGACTTCGCTAACTGGGCCTGGGGTGAACCCAAGAACAGTCATACTGTCAATGCCGCTTATGTGAGTTTTCATATTTATTCTACAGGTTATCTCATCCCATGTTTATTCACCAAGTGTTTAACTTCCTCCAATTTCGAGCAGCCCAAACAGCGATGTTTGCACCGTTCAATATCTCATGAAGCACAGTTTGCCACTGAAGTTTTTAGTGAATCTTCATTATTACTGTAAATAGTGAATCTTCATTATTACTATGGTTTATCACCACAGGTTTAGCACAGTAAGGATGGCAGCGTCTGCCAACAGATTAGAGTCTTAGAGAAATGCAAATCCAAAAGGCTTTTCACCATCGTTCTACGACTGTAATAATTCTGTTTGCTAAAAGTGATGTAAATCTGAGGCGGTTTCTTGTCTAGCTGTTGTGAGTTGAGCGTGGTCGAGTTTTACGCATTTGAGCCCACCTAGCTCATCTAGCTAGCTTTTCCACTCCCCGATTTGCTTCAGAGTTAATTTCTTAGGAAGACGAGATGAAGAACATTCTTTGTTTGTGCTATGACTTGTACGGAAAACAAGGTCAAAACTTGTTCTTATCATTCTTTTGCAGATGGTGGTTAGCCCAGATCCGGATCCGTTACAATCAGAAGTGCCCAGACAATGGTACGTTGCGAACGGTGATGACGCTGAACCGTTTGATGCTTTTGTTTGCAAGAGAAAGGCACAAAGGCACATCTCTGCAAAATCGTGAAGAGAATGAACGAAAAGAAATTAAAAGCAGCAGCATGTGTATATGTATATGTATGTAAGACGTCTCATACACCTGAGCAACAGATTATTTCCGCGCTACCAATAGGCTTGACATCAGACTGATTTTCGTCACTAGTGTACTACATAGAACGTGAAATGTTGTGCATGAGCGAAAACGAGTTATGGTGGTCGGCTTTTTCAAACTCGTCGAATGCCCAGCTGGAGGTAAAAGGAATTTGAAGCTAGAAAGCACGAAATTGAACAGCCAAAACGAAATGTCGAAATAGATTACCATATTTTGATGGCTTGAGGTGTAAGTTCACGGAAATCTGGAATTCGGGGAAATTTCAATACGTCTACTATGGATAATCTCAATGAAGCTGCATGCTTCGTCCAGACTATCCATGGCAAACGTGTAGCGAACCATATATAGGTAAAGGATATCTGCACGTTTTCGATTTCATCTATTTGAGAAGTTTTGACAGGATACCAAACAGGAGAACAATATTCTAGCAATAGTCTGTTGTATGCTGTAAAATCAGGAAGGTTGGATAAAGCTTTTGAAAGGCTTCCAAAATTAAGTTGCTTTGACATTTTGTCTTAGCCACCACATCAGAAATATATTAGGTCGTCAAGTATGAAATGTCTGATTTCGAATCAGACAGTTTCGAGTAATGTTTCTCCAACAAGATGAGGTGCGAGCAATCCAAATATGCCCCTATGCTACTGGCACAGCCTTGCCATCTTGACGGTAGCATGGTTGCGCCAGCGGCTTAGAAGCCTGGGAAGCAAGTGGCGATAAGTTGGCGAAGGGCATTTCCAACATCATGTTGAAAGTGGAACATTTTCTCTAACAAGAAGTGGACTAATACTTGGGAGAAGTTGTGGTCAAGTAGAGCAAGTTTTGGCCAGTGCAACGAATGGCAGGTGGATTCCCCTCCTTGCTCCCTTGGTTTACGCAGCGCGGTTTTGCAAAAAAATTGTAAAAAAATGTCACCAATTTTTGGGGATCAAACTGTTGAAAATTCGTTCATTGAGCCACTCTACCTTGTCATTTTGTCTTGAACACCTGAATAATACAGGGTTGCGAACGCCAAACCTTGCTGCATATACTGGCATAGTTTGACTCCTATCCGCTCAAGCCACTGCTTCCAACTCATCGTAATCCAGGTTGATCACAACGCTCACTTTGCAGCTTTATATCATAGGGAAGAAGAAGGTGTCCCATTCTTTTATTAGCCACTCCCTCTCCAAACATTTCTTGGGTATTTCGAGTTGTCCTTGCTTTGCAGGCTCCGCGATGGAACCCATATTCCGAAATTACACGATTTTTTGACTTTGAGTAGTTTCACAGAAGTTAAGTTTCTGAGAGATGCTGTGGCAGTCAAGGAGCGGTAGAGAGCGTATTTTGAGCATCTTCTGAACGAAGAGTTCCCAAGAAAGGAAAGAAATTCCGCGGAATCAGTAGCTGGGCCGATACAGCCTTGGACAGTCGACGAGGTGAGAATGGCCATGAAGAAAATGAAGGCGGGTAAAGCCTCAGGTCCAGATGGAATTCCTGTGGAGGCGTGGAGGTCTCTCGGCGAGTTAGGAGTGCGGTGGCTGACCATGTTCTTCAACAACATCACAAGGTCAGAGAAGATTCCAGAGGCGTGGAAAGACAGCATCATTGTGCCGATATTCAAAAGAAAAGGTGATGCGGTGAACTGTGTGAACTACAGAGGTATAAAGCTCATCGCACATACGATGAAGATCTACGAACGCCTTCTGGATACGCGGCTGAGAGATATGGTGGAAATTGCATCTGATCAATTTGGATTTGTCCAAGAGCGATCGACAATCGATGCCATCTTTATCGCCCGTCAAGTGATGGAAAAGTATCGCGAAAAGAACAAGCCGTGCCATCTCGCATTTCTAGATTTGGAAAAAGCATATGACAGGTTGCTGCGCGCAGAGCTTTGGGAGGTGATGAGAGAAAGAGGCATTCCAGAGTACATGGTGAGGACAGTCCAAGTCATGTATGACGGATCAACAGCAAGGGTGCGCACCTCACATGGAATAACATCAAAGTTCGATATAACGGTGGGGGTGCACCAAGGTTCAGCCTTGAGCCCATTCCTGTTCATCATGACATTGGATACAGTGGTGAAACATCTCTTGGAAGGTCCACCATTCACACTGCTCTATGCTGATGATGTCGCGCTAATCGCAGATTCGAGAGCAGAACTCCAGCTCAAGATTCAGAAGTGGCAGTCAGCTCTGGCGGACGCGGGTCTGAAGCTGAATCTAAGGAAAACTGAGATCATGAGCAGCTTAGGTGGAGACGACGTCGTGCTAGACGCAAACGGTACTGCTTTCACACAAGCCGAACAGTTCCAGTATTTGGGAAGCATCTTAAGTGCTGACGGAACAGTGGATGCAGCAGTTGGAGGACGGATTGCCTGCGCATGGCTGAAGTGGAGGGAAGCAACCGGAATTCTCTGTGATCGAAGATGCTCGAGGGTGTTAAAAGGGAAGATCTATCGCACTGTAGTGAGGCCGGCGATGATGTATGGCAGTGAGTGCTGGCCGGTGACGAAGGCGCACGAAAGGATGTTGAACACGGCGGAGATGCGCATGCTTAGATGGGCATGTGGATTTACGCGACGTGATAAGGTATGCAATGAAGACATAAGAACACTGATGCAGACGGCGCCTATACAGCAAAAACTGCGTGCACAGATATTGCGGTGGTTTGGACACGTCATGAGAAGATCACCACTACACCCTACCCGGCAGGCCTTGGAGATGGAGGTTACCGGAAAGCGCCCCAGAGGCGCACCGAAAAAACGATGGAGGGACACCGTATGCAAGGATATGAGAGAGCTTGAAGTCACCAAGGATGACGCTTAGGATTGAGATCTATGGCGCAGAAGAACCAAAACAGCGGACCCCGTGAATGCGCGGGATAGACGCTAAGGAGAAGAAGAAGAAGAAGTTTCACAGAAGTTCTTCCCAGACAAGAACTTTAAAGTTGATCAAAAATCAAATAGGTGATTTTGAGAGAGGGAGAATGTACCTTCATAATGGAAAGAAAGATGAGAGTGGATCCGCGGAAACCCCGAAGATATCAGCTGTCAAACTGACCACTCAAAAAATCAGACATTTCATACTTGACGACCTAATAGTTGCTGAAGTCAAACGTGTTGAATTATGCAATACCTAGATCAGGTGAGACCTGAATTCCTTTAGAAGACTTGATTTCGTTAGAAGGATTCATCAGGATGATTTTCCCATATTTTATTATGAACGCCTCTTCTGTTGATATACCTAGCTCCCAACGTTGGGACCATTCTGCTGAACAGATGAGAGCCGCAGAGTCATTTATGCTGTAAACTGTGCAGTCTTCGGCGAAAATTGGTAAAATGAGCGTGAATGCAGTGCCAGGGCCATATCGAATACATGAGAAAGAGCAATGGTCCAAGACATGTCCCCTCGGAGACGTCACTAAGAGTAGGGTACAGTTGGGATCTATCATTGTTAATGAGTTCTTGATTGAGTTTTTCTTGTAAGAAATAATTCGAGAAAATGGTAGAGACGACCGATGACGAGTGTTTAAATTTTCCCATGGAGAAGAGGACTTGTTATTGAATCAAAAATTTTCCGATACTCTATGAAACACACCGACAGAAAATTTCCCCTATCCATTTCTTTTTCCATATTGGAATGTTATGAACAAGGAGGAATCCATGCTGGACCTTCGCCTATCGGTTTATCTTTTTTTTTTCGTTTTTTTTTTCTCGAACAATCTTCAAAACATAATCAGACGAGTGCTAGGCAAGATATTGAATACGAGAAACATGAAGCGTTTCATACAGACGTACCCCACTATTCCAACCTACTATGCTTTGGTCAAAACGCACAAAATTCCTGTAGAGGTAGATTCGCAATGTATGGATGAAAAAGGAATCAAAGGAAGGCCAATCATATCATCATGTGGCGGTCCATCAGATCGAATAAGCTGGTTTCTCGTCAAAGTACTATCACCGCTCCTACAACATGTAGCAGCACATATAACCAATGTAGAAGAATTCATATCTGCCTTGAACCGTTGCGAGCTCCCTAACAGTGCATGCTACGCAAGTTTTGATGCAGTCTCACTATATACAAACGTCAACAATGATGAGGCAGTTCACGCCATATTGGAACTTCTAAGCAGACATCAAAACGAAGTTCACACTTTCGGACTAAAGGATGATGACCTTCGAGAACTTCTAGTAGCTACGTTAGCATGCAACATCTTCCAATTCGACGGAGAGTTCTATGCACAGAAACGTGGTCTCGCCATGGGTTTGAGGATTTCACCGTTGCTGGCCATCGTCTATCTGGATCGAATTGAAAGAAAGTCGCTCATCTCCGGAATTCTGTTTTATAAGCGATACGTAGACGATGTGTTTGTCATAAGTTCTAGCGATGAGGAGTTACACATCATGCTTGAAAACCTAAACACGTGTGACCCGAACATCAAATTCACAACGGAACTACCTGACGAAAACGGTTATCTCTCTTTCCTGAACACGAAAGTCCGAATAAACGAAGGCAGAAAACAATTCCTGTGGCACAAGAAGGCTCACTCAAAAAGCGTACTACTACACTCTAGGAGTGCGCATCCTATATACATGAAAGTCAATATGGTGCGGAATATCGTTGTTACCAAGAAGAGGACTTGCAGCGAAGAATCGGAGGAAGTGGAAGATTCAATAAAACGAATACTAAGAGACAATGGTTACACGACCTCGGAGGCAAGATCCTGGCGCCCCTATTCCGTTGCAGGAGGCATACCACTTGTGTTACCTTTTGTAAACGAACAGTGTGCGAGGGACGTCAACCGAATAGTGCGATCGTCAGGTCTCCCAGTAAAACTGATTTTCCGACCGCCACCTAATCTGAAGAATTTGCTTGCATCTTCGCGGATCTACGAAGAAAAATGAGGCCGGAACAGTTGCACATATTGCACAGAAAGAAAAATATGTCAACTGCAAGGAACAGTGTAGATGATAGTATGCGAAGGATGTGGTGAAAGATATGTTGGAGAGACAGCACGACCTCTCCACAAACAGATAGATGAACATCTACGAGCACTGCGGAATCCTGCTTCCTACCCAAACAGCAGCTTTTCGCATCACCGCACCCTCCGCCACACACGAGAAGACCCGCCTGGAGTTAGAGTTATAGTGCTGCACCGCTCACTAAGAAGTCCCTTGGAAAGGAAGCTACTTGAGGCTCTGGAGATAAAGCGACTCGCGCCCGAGATAAACAATAGAGATGAGCTTTTGGATACCCTTAGGCTTATCACGTAGAGCGGTCGTGATTGTGACCATATCACGCAGAGCGGTCGTGATTGTGACCATGTCATTGATGTCCCAGTCTCTGTAGCTCTCATTGTTCTACTGACTTACTGTTGAGCTGTTTGTCATCCTGCTCACTCAGCCTGGTTAGTCTACTCACTCTACCCCGTTCTTAACGTCATTGTATGAGTGTTAGTACATATGTTGATTTGTATTGATTTTTATTGTAGGCCTGAGGACGGTGTTATAGCACCGAAAGCTTGCCAATAAAAACATCAAACAGGAGTCTACAACGTTCACGACCACAACACGGAAAAACTACCATACTAGATGAGGCTCCGGGATAGCACCATCCTACCATATCGGTTTATTGTCCAGACGGAACTCTGTTATAGCATTGAAGAGTAGTCGCTCCATCACCTTGCTTGCTTAACATGTGAGGCACACTGGTCTGTGATTTTTTACCTTATCTCGGGCACCTTTTCTGTGTATACAACGTACAAGCCTCTCAGGCTTCTAAAGAAGGTGTTCGTATTCAATAGTGGGAAATATTTCAGAGAGAATGCTTTAATGGACGGGTGGAACAATCAAAACAATTTCATATGCAGTGAACAGGCTCAATTACTCAGTTAACAGTGGCCGTTCATTGATGCCCATAGAGTTGTACACAAAAACTGAATATTCGATGTCGATTGATCCTCCTCGTTCGCTATCTCTGGTGAATGTGCGCTAGGAACGCAGTCCGAACGGCGTAATGCTTCGAGTAGAAACGCTAGCAGCAACGGTTCCCAGTTGCTGCCATTCTCCCCTCCATTGCTGCTACAAGAAGCAGCAATGAAGGAGAGAATGGCAGCTATGGAGGGGAAGGTGGCAGCAACTGGTAAGCGTTGCTGCTAGCGTTTCTACCCGCAGCATTACGCCGTCTGCACAGTTATCACAGATGACCAAGCCGCTGCAAAAAAAAAGAAGTGTCAGACTTCGTTGTTGTGGCCAAATGTATCTGAATAAAAAATTTATGGACTTTGGTTGTCTCTTATTTATTCTGAGATTGCAGTATTGTTCCGTCTCGAAGCCTCATCTTAGTTCGGTATGTTCACACAGTTGAGACTCCACGATTTGAGCAACTTTTATTTGCCTAGCTTTCGGCGTAGTAACGCCTTCTTCAAGCCTACAACATGGGATACAAAGCAGATTCGGGAGGAGAACAATAGGCAGATGTATCAACAATAGAACAAGAACGCCTCACCAAGCAGCCGTTGAGAAGCAACTGAGACGGCCTTAGATGGAGAAAGTATCTCTTACTCAGACAATCGAGCAGCTCTTCCCTCCACCGAAGTCGGCTCTGCCCGAGCGACGTATGCTGTAGAACTGATTTTGCAATTTAGATGGAATTTTACCAGAGGGGATTATCGGGGAACTTTCCCCTTACAATGAGGGGATAATACTGCTGGAACTATGGGGGGAAAGTAGTGTAGAGAAATGTGGGGGGAAAATAGGGGAAATGAAGGGATAATCGCGCCCCGCCGGCCACTAGGGCAGCGGGCCAGGCTGGCTGCAGGGGCTGCCGCTGCCGGCCAACCGGCCGTAGACAGCCCGACTTAGCACGAAAATACACAAACACACTATGCATAAAACTGAACGGTTTATTATGGGGATAAAACTTCATAAAACTAAAACTAAGTAACTTCAGGCGTTAGTAGTGGATGGTGAAATACATGCGATGTACATATAACAAACAAAATCAACGAAATAAATGTATACATATTATATACAGAAAAAATTACAGCTGAGCATGTAATAGACTGTAGGAAACACTCACGATCACAGTATAAAAAAACTTCTCATCTTCTCATACACACACAATAAGAGTTTGTACAGCTCCCACCGCTCGCTCGGAAAAAGTGGAAGAAAAGTTGTTTTATCGTATCTGTATCGTGATCGTGNAATTTAGCACGAAAATACACAAACACACTATGCATAAAACTGAACGGTTTATTATGGGAATAAACCTTTATACAGACACGAAAAACAGCTCAAATTCAGAAGTACTAAGTCATCACTATGGAACAAGATAACATCTGTGCAGATCTTCGCAGTAAACATAGCATAGTGGTCAAATTGAACATGTACGGATAGTCTCTACTAGGAAAATGTGCGCAAACACACAAACTCCATCACATTTTCTATAGAAATGAGAACTCACCTCTATTTGCGGGTACAAACAGATGTCCTCGAGGAGTACGAGTGCGGCGTCATGGTCGTCGTGCACTTCCACATCCAAAGCCACCTTTTGAATCTCCAACTGCTGTGCCAGACCTGCCATTCCTGAAAATAAACATGTTTAGTGCGCGTTAACGCACGTATCTGTCTTATCTTCGTCTTCACGTAAGTGAAGACGAAGGTAAGGCAACAACTTGAACGGAACGAAACGCGAGAAGCACGAAAGTACGACAAAAACATCAACAAAACAACGTAAACGACGACAGCGCCGCATTTTCGAAAATCCTCTCGCGATGCACGCTTCGCAGCCGCTCACGCGTTGCAGCGCGGTCGATACTCCACTGNGTGATCGTGAGTGTGTATTAAAGAATGAACAACGTGGAGACTAGATGCGATAAAAATATCAAAGATTGAATTAAACGAAGTCAAACGAAATAGGAAAGATATGGATGCCAGGAAAAATTCTTCTTGGTGAGTGTGAGAAAGCAAAAGAGTGGTAAAAACAAAAAAAGCAAAACTTCTTCTTTAATTAGTAGTGAGAAATACTAAAAAATGAGAATAAGGCACTAGCACAAAAAAATTCTCTTAGTTAGAAGCGAGGGAGATGCAAAAATACAAGTAGTGACCCGATTGGAAACGGAGGTGTTCATCGGCTTTAAAAGTATACCCGGAAACAAACTGAGAAAAATTTTCAAGTGACCCCTTCAAAAAAGAAGCACTGACTAACTAACTAACTTCTATATACCAAAAGCTCAATTCCTATTGTAAGCACAGAATCTCGTCATCCGAAACGGAAAAACGTGCACCTGCAATGAAAAAGCCAGGAAAAAAACTAAGAACTATTCGATTGCCAAAAAATGACAATGCCTCGAACGAGTGGGCGCTAATTTATGCAAAAAATCTAGCCGTTCAGTAACGACATAAAATTCGCCCCCCAATGAAAAAAAGGTTTGATTTCCCAAAAAGTGGCTGCGCCAGAACCCGATTTGGAGAACGTGAGGAGCATGAGGTATTTGTTGAGTCCGTATCATAGGTGGAATAGTCTTGCAAATGGGTCTTCCAAAGTGATGGTTGTCCGTGGAAATCGGCGTCGAAAAGTGAAAGTGGTCAGCCCCAGCAGGCGTCGACGGGGGGGGGGGTATCAAAGCGGAGCCGAAGCTACCTATGGTAATTTAGAGGAGACAGATAGCTGTGTCAAAATATGCAAAACTGATAAGGCGACAGGAAAATAAGCACTTAAATGTAGTCCACAATTTGTCGTTCTCTCCTTCCTTTGGGAAGAATTTTCAGTGAAATTCCGACGCGCTCCGCCGTGCTTCGACATGATTGGTAATAAGCAAGCAGTAAGCACTTGCTAAGTTCGAAAATGTGTGAATATTTGGCACAGGCCCCCTGGGTAGCTCACTGTTGGCGTGGGAATATCCGGAAAATTAGGTGCACGACAGGGTTGGGTCCGCGTCGCAGCCTGCCACGCGCCAGATATTCATATTTTCTCAAATGCGTGGTAGTCTGATATTAGGAGAAGGTTCCCTCTATCGAACCATATACAACTCACCTGTGATCGATTACGGCTTCTACCTGCCAAAGAGCCCAAACATCGGGTATTTTTGAATTTTTTTTTGGGATTTATCAGCTTTTAATGGAGTCCTTTTCAAAATGCGCGGTTGTCCCCGTACTCAGCTCGCAATTCTGCGTCGATCCATATGCGGCTCGGGGCACCGTTTTGCGTTGGAAGCCCTGCCGACCGGTCGTGGAGTATCTCATAACGGGCGTACTCCATGGCCAGGCGAGAGAGTGCGATGAGGGCAGAGACGCAGAGCCGCCCGTGGAGCAC
>JARK01001514.1:82889-96535 GCA_000688135.1 Ancylostoma ceylanicum
GCCCTGAGTAGGGTGTGTGTATCTTTTGTTGAAAGTGCTTTAAAGATCTGAGAAGTACGTAGCATGGCTATTCGAAGAATTTCATCACAATGAGGTGTGAAGTCTAACTCATTTGTGTACAAGAATCCGAGGTCCTTAATAGAGCTAACGGTTTGAATTGTGTTGGTGTCCATATGATAGACTGATTTTGCTTGACTATTTCCAATCCTTAAATGTAGTGTTTTTTTTCAGCGGATAGGGGTAGCTGCCACTCCCTGGACGAACTAATTAGGGTATCGATAGCTGACTGAATGGCCATAGTTCCTTCATGCTGTGAAATGTTGCTGTAAATTTTAATATCATCTGCATACTGTTTACATGACACACCTTCCTTTTCTAATATTTTGGGAACCTCTGCGGTGTAGATATTAAACAATACGGGAGATAAAACTCCACCTTGAGGCACACCGCTTGTGGCTTTTCTAACAACCGAGAAGACTCCGTTCACGTTTACTTGGAATGTCCTATCATTCAGAAATTCTTTCAGCCACATTGTTATTTTGGGATGAAATCCTAAGGCATCTATTTTGAGTAGGAGTTTTCCAATGCTCACTCGATCAAACGCTTTTGCAAAATCAAAATAAACGACGTCACATGCTTCATTAGCATCCATTTGTCCAGTCATTGACACATTCCAGAAGATTTGTTTCAATCGATTTTCCATCCACAAAACCGTGCTGATTATCTGGTATAATTTTATTAGAGCTAAGATGATTCGTTACATGCTTTTTAATGATTTTTTCCAAANTGGGCGGAACAGGCCTCGCCCTCCGAGGCTAGAGCTGCTCGATTGTCTGAGGAGCTGCGCGATTCTCTGAGAAGCAGCATCGCTGCCCCCGGCAAGAGAGCTGATATTGTCCGGAGGGGAGGAACGACGAGCGGGACAGACCTCGCCTTCCGAGGCTAGAGCTGCTCGATTTTTTGAGAAATTAATACCTCTAGGTGTTGCATTATAGTTGAAGACAAGCGCACGCACAAATATTATACTTTCCTTGTGAGGGTCTTCTGAATGTTTTCGAGTCTCACCATGTCACTATGTCTTCCTTTTTTTGGAAGAGTCTTACACGTTTTAATCAACACAGAATCTTTTGGAAACAGCGCTTTAAACAACTGATTGTACGTTAAGCCCTGTTAGCTACATCAATACAATGCGTAGCAAAGCGGAAATCCTTCTTAGTCAGAAAACGCTAAGAAAACACGAACCTCATTTGCCTTTCTGAGTGGAAATTGATCAATGAAGTAGTTCTTTCCCTAGTTTCCTTTCCCTTAATGAAGCACTGAGGATTTATTAGCCGATAGTGGCAGACACCATTCCTTTGACCAACTGTAAACAACATTGCTGAGGGAGAGCATTATTCGTGTTATAATCAAATGTGCGATGTCTCGTCATGTTATCTGCAAAAACGTTGGAGGAAACTCCCGCATTTGTGACTAAACGAGGCAAGTCATATGTGCATGTGTTAATCTAGGATCGGTGACAAAACACAACCTTGCGGAACCCTATTGGTGCTGTTTCGACTTTTGGAAAGAACCATTGAGACAAGCTAGAAATGTATGATTAGATAGATGATTCTCAATCCAGCGCAGTATCCTTGGATCAATACCCACGTGTTCTAACTTCAGAAGCAACAAAGTATGAGGAACTCTGTCAAATGCTTTAGCAAAACCGAAATAAACTATATAAATGCTTTTTCATCCCTTCCAGCGCTGAAGTCTAGTCGATTAGAGTTTCAGGCATTTGAGTCAATGTCGAACGATTTTTTCGAAAATCATTTCATCCGACCTGCACGGAGGAGCCCTATATGCAAGTATGATTCGTACTTCATGAAATTATGAGCCGAAGCGCTGCTTGGCGGCGCTTTGACTCGGACCCGTGTGCCACGCATAGCACAGTGGTGATCGGTCGCTTTGACCGAATCACTGGCCGAACTGATCGGGACAGGGCACCAGCAAAACTGAATTAGAAGGTGGCGAAACCAAAATCGAACATATGCCTTGCTACAATCCGTTGCCATAAGGAGGTTGTCGCGCTATCAAGCGACCTGCGCGACCCAGGGCTTGCCATGTTTGCACAACGCCCCCTAGTGGGGCGTTGCTGTGTTGTAAATGAGATAAGGATAAACATTTCTACCCAAAAAACGCCTTCGTGTACGGACCTTCATCGTCGGCACCCTCGTCTTGGCTCTCTAATTCGGTCCTAGTACCGAATATTCCACTGAACTACCCAGGACCCCAAGCGGTTTTCAAAAGGTCAAACAGATCGACATCTTGCCAAGTCAAGATGGAAACATTTCTATACAAGAAACCAATCGGTATCAGTTGTTTATCAAGGTGTATGCAGAGACAATCAAGTACTCTGAAGACGAGCAAGCACAAATGGAAGAAACACAAACCGCAATTGACCTAATTAGCGGTGGAATAGCGCAAATTACTCGCGCTAAGAGCGAATTACAAGCTCTAATCAATCAATACAGAGACGACTACGTCGCCTCAAACTCAAAAGATGAGAAGAAAATGCTACTCAGCAATCTTAAAGAAATCGAGAAAGAAACCCACTTCAATGACGTGATGGGAAAAGCGAACGAAATGACATTCATACTTGAAGCACGCATGACAGAGGCAGAAAGCAATAAAAACAGACTGTCAAGGAAACTTTCAGTCAAAAAACAGCAGAATCCAGTCATGATGGAAAGAGAAACAAACATCATGATGAGTAAAGAGTCCAATCAAGGAAACAACGACAACAGTCGCTACTTTAGTAGCAATCAAGGGTCAGAATGGCTATCAGAGGATAGTAGCAATGGCACTGCCGACCACAGCAACGACTCACAGTCCAGTTGCAAGTCAATAAAGACACCAGTGCTAACTCTACCAAAATTTTTCGGAGTCGACGAAGATTTCCCAGAGTTTTGGGCCATATATGAGACACTGGTTCACAACAACAAAAATCTGAGCACAGTCGAAAAAATGATGTGCCTGAAAGAGAGCCTCAAAGGCAAATCTGATATTGCAATCAAGGGCACTCAGTTAATACCACAAAATTATAACTGGATGATTGACACTCTACAAAAGAAGTATGGTAATAAACCTACAAACAGAGCTAGAATCGTGCAACGCCTATCATTTTTAAGGCCAGCGAACAACAGCGCAGAAAGCTGTACGTATGTTTTCGATAAAATATCCATGCTGACCAACCAGATGGTGTCAGCTGGCCAAGACATACGCAAAAGCAAAGATGCTATGTGGACGGAAAATATCCTCCAAAAATTCCCACATGAAATCGTCAAAAACGTCTTGATTGCAATAAAGGACAGAGATGAATTACAAATCGAAGACTTGATGAGACAAATCGAAAGCGAAATTTCAGCAAAAACCTACGTAGAATCACGGATGAAAAGCCACCACGTAAGAACTACATCGCAACTCCATGGTTACAGTCAATTCACAAGAAATGCAGCGCAGCCGCACTGCGGCAACCGCTCCTACCAAGAAGTGGCGCCAAAGCCACTGCCAAAAGCCATGCAAGGATGTGCCTACTGCGAAAATTCAGGACACTATTCGGCACATTGTCCAACAATCACAGAAATTGCAGACCGTCGAAAGGTTTTGCTCGAGAAAGGCTTGTGTTGGAAGTGTTTCTCCAGCTCTCACACCAGTACACAGTGTGAAAAAACAGACTGTCCATTATGCAATCGCAAGCATCACTTGAGCGTTTGTTTTGCAAGCAACAAAACAAACTACAAAGATAGCACCGCAAATCGTGGGATCATCACACATGACCAAAGAAGTAACCAAGGATACGCTGAATGGTCAACAGAAAACATCTTGAGATCGAAGCTCCTCAAAACAACGACTGCCAGAGAGAACAAGTTATCCTTAGAGGTGAGCTCGGAATAACGAAAGCAACTCCTGCAGTAACACACGGGATGACCGCCGTCGTCAAAAATCCCGAATCCGACATGCTCTTCGGATTGGAGGAACTAGGTATCTCTTCTTCGGAAAACACGAAAAATGACGAAACAATAGAATATCCCGAGGTCTATTCGAAACAAATATCCTTTGAAAATGGGTGCGTCACAGCACCGTTTCCGCTAAAGAGTAATGTGAGCGACCTTGCTGATAACTACGTCATGGAGGTGAAGTGTTCACTACCGCTGGATAATCAATTACCTACAAATCCAGAACAGCAGCCCTGGTATCCAAAAATTCTCAATGATTATCTCGAGAAGAACATAGTCGAGCGAGTGAACAGAGGGATTGCAAACTCTGTGGGCAGTTACTACATGCCCCACTCAGGCGTCTGGCGATCTCACAAAGGCAAGCCCTTACGCATTGTTTTCGACGAATCTTCCAAAAAACGAGCTTTGTCGAGCATGTCGAAAGTTACGTTACTAACATTCTTGCAAAAGAAAGGTCCAACGCCTCCAACCGCCTCGCCACGCATCGTCGTCCAACGTCCTGCTCCTGCCGTTTCGTCAAGCCGTCGCCTCGCCCGCCTCCAGCCGCCTCGTCCCGCCCGTCCCCGCTTCGTTCCGCTCCTCTCGCCTCGACCCGCCTGCTCTCGCCGCCCATCAATAGGCCGATAATTTGTATAATCAATTTGTTGCTGTTGTCGCCCTGGGCCGCAGTGTCGCGCAATCAAGCGACCTGCGCGACCCAGGGCTTGCCATGTTTGCACAACGCCCCCTAGTGGGGCGTTGCTGTGTTGTAAATGAGATAAGGATAAACATTTCCACCCAAAAAACGCCTTCGTGTACGGTCCTTCATCGTCGGCACCCTCGTCTTGGCTCTCTAATTCGGTCCTAGTACCGAATATTCCACTGAACTACCCAGGCACTCTCACAGTGCCACAGAGGTAGACGTCCGAAGTTTAGTAGCCCTTAGTAGCACAAGTGTAGCGGTGAGTAGTTGAATAACGAGTTAACGCGCCGCTGGAAAGGAGACGCTTTGCGACTGCTCGACACGAAGCACAGGCAGTAGATCGAGTATTGTGTTCATTATCTATAAGAACCCAAACATCGAATGAAATTAATGAGTCAATGTCTTCGTACGAAGTTATAGCCGAATTTGTGGTCGGGGCACGGGAGAACCTTAACAGGCCCAACTACATCGAGTTTGCCTTCTGCTGTCTAAAAAGAAAAAATTTATGTATCATCATATTTGTGGTCAGCGCATTGGTGTACCTCAGTATACTCTGGTCGAATGGCGACCATTTGGCAAGGTTTCCGAAGCTGGGAAAACTTACAGAAATGCCGCAATTTTCCTGTAATGACTACTCAGTTGCTTTCCATGAAAGTCATCAAATTTGAAACCAGCTTTCCAAAGCAAATTTTGGTGGAAAGTTGGGGTGCAGAAAATGCGCTTTTGAGTGCGTTTTTCTAGCAGACCCCTCACGACTTTAGAAGTGCTTGAAAGCAACAGGTATTGCAGGGGTGTTCGCTTCAAAAAGCGGGTTGGAGATAATCACCCACCAAGAATCCTAGAGATAAAAAAGAAAAATCTTTGAAGAGTGCTCGTCTCTGTTTCACCAACAACAATTCAAGTTCGAAAGCATGGATTTCTCTGATAACTTGCATACCAAGGTAGTTCGTGGTGCTGATTATAAATATCATAATCATTTCTTTTGGCATTATCGATTTCATTGATTTTACCGATTTTTACCAAGCTTAACTCATCTCTCGCTATCTCGCTGAAGCGTTGCATGGAGAAGTTTTTGAGGGTGCTGAAAACGTATATGGTAGCGGTTCTACATTATAATCTTCATTTGATTGACTCTCTTCTATTCTGCCTACATAGGATGGTATAGTTCCAGATTTCCCTAAGGTTCCCCCCTAGGCTTTAAGTCGACTTTCTCATGCTCAAAGCCTATTGTATCTGTAAGCAGCAGCTTCAAAAACCCCTGGACGCAAGTTTTGAGGATGTTCAACGAGGAGAGTCAGACTTCAAAAAAAAAATCGGTAAAATCAACAAAATCGATACTGCCAAGAGAAATGAGTATGGTATTCGTGATGAGCACCTCGAGCTACCTCTCTGAGCAAGTTTTCGGAGAACTCTTTGATTTTGAGTTTGCGGGCGATGAAGAATAAAAGTACCGATTCTTGCTGTTTTGTTTGCTTTGTACAATCGGTTCGTTGTCGCTGCGTACTGCGGTTCCGCTGGCATTGGAGCATGCAGCGCTACCGATCGAACAACTGACCCCAATCAGTCCGTCACCTTTCTTCTTCTTTCTACTTGTTTCTTCTTATGAATGCTTTTTCCAGTTCTCAAAAGAACTATGAAAGAAAACAAGAAAAAAACTTGCCGAAGACGTCGGATTCATTTGAAGTGAACTATTACTCAGACAAACCCTCGCTGGGCGCACGCGACAATCTCGTTGGCGCGCAGGTAAGGTCCGGGAGTAGCGAGATCGGCGCGCGCACCCAGCGAACCATCACCACACAGGCGATGAGGTCACGCTTAAAGGCAGCACCAGCCGAAATCCTCCACTCGGAGCTGAGTAAAGTAGAGAGTGAGCACATCACAAATGTGAAAAGAACACAAGGAATGATGACCTACCTGCAGAGAAACAAGGATCGCAGTCGCGGCCACGCCGGGTTTTCAACGGCACGACGCGCCGCTTAACGCTATCGCAGTGGGTGGTCTGGCGCACTGGATGCGTGCAATTCGTACCATTCATAGGGTTTCGTGGCGGGCCGCGCGCACACCCTACAGCGGAGCACTCGTCCGCACCTTCGACAAGTGGGAAAGAGCGCCTTCATTTCTTGCGTTTCTTGCGTTTTTCACACAGTTTCATCCCTACCTATGAGTTTGCCGTCCCGAAAAACCCCGAAATTCGGGGAAGTCTCCAATGTGAGGATTTCCGCAGGCGCTGCCTTTAACGACCACCATATGCAGTGAAATCTGCATCCACTTACCAACTCGAACTATGTGGAAGTGACGGGCTGAACACTGGTGAAAAGGCAACATTTTTGTTCACAAGCAGTGAAAACACAATGACAACAACATTAACTCTAGTATATAGAACAATAACAAAATATTATACAATAATACCAATAATTTCGGAAATAACTCAAATCAGCAAACGAAAAGAATTGAACCATCGACGACCGCGCCCGTTTTTGCGTGTCTGGCGCGTGGGACCAACGCCCCATTCGACAGCACCGCAGCCGCATGGTTTCTCTCAATTACGATAATAATACTGAAGCAAAAACAGATAATTTCGAAAAACCTTCAAGGAATCTGATTTTGAAGGTTTTTTCGTGCCACTGGACAAAAAAAAGAGAGCGTTCAACACTATCTTCCCTACTCTAAGTCTGCAAGAAGTTAGGTTAAGATACTTCCTGTGTCATAAGAGAAGATGCCTAAAGAATATTCACATGCCTTCACTTCAACGATGTAATGAGCGCAAGGTATTGTTAAGCGTTTTTATCCAACAAAGTTTCACTTGTGCACGAATTTAATGGCTTCATTTGGCGTGAAAATTCAGCGAATTAGTGTCAAAGTGTGGTCCAGAAGTTGATAAGAAGAGCGGTGGGCGTCGATAGGTCAAACATCAAATTCTTATAGTTCCATTAATGTGGTGTCGTCACAACTATTGTTGTTGATATCCATACTGGTGTTCTCGCAACGAGATAAACTACAAGTGTTCCGAACCGCCTCCCACTGCTCCTCAGTCACCCTTGCTTTATCCCCTCTCCAGAAAACTTTCTCTTGTTCACCCTTCATCTGAAAAATGCAAACGAATTATTTCAAAAATAGAAAAATTAGAATCCTCTTCATTTATGCATGCATTACTCACATGCGGCGGATGTATGGTGCCCTGACAGTAGCGATAACAACGGGCATCATCTCTGGAAATGTTGTGAATTTGTTGGTTTTATCAAGAACCACTTCACTATGTTTGTATTTCCATTTACATGTGTGTTTAGGACAAATTATGCAAGATGTGTGTATTGGGCGGCATGCGTCTGATAGGGCTCGCTGACGCGACTCACATGCATGCGTGTATGGGTTCTCGTCTACCGCTCACTCTTCTCATTGAGATGTGTACGGTTAGCGAGGATGTAATGTCCGAAATTTTCCAACACCCCCTCTCCTATGTTCGAAAAACCAATCAATACAGTGGTTTTAGACAACATTCTCGATGCTATCATATAAAGGGTTCATAACATTATAAGCAAGACTAGCGCTCCAATCATGTCCCAAACGGGAAGGAAAGGCATTCGCTCGGTCCGCTTCTATGAGTGGCTTCGCGGCACTTCTGCAACAGCAACGGGTTCTAACATCAACGCTGCATCCAAGGAGATCCTTGTCAACGGACGCACGTTATTACGCCGTTATTTTACTCGTTTCACGGAGGGAGAAACGGATTTCGAAGACCGATCTCGCTCTAGAAGCCATTGTCTCTCGGACCCAGCCGCTCTAATCGGATACCGTATGCGCGCGCGACGGGACCGAAACGTAGCCGTGCCCTCTGATTGCACACACTCTGCATGCGTGAGCGTGAAGTTACAGGGCATTCAACTCGGAATCGGTCTCGCGTTCGAGTCTCTCGCGTGAGCGGCAGGCCGCGGTCGGCAAAAAGAATCCACCGTATGCGCTGGCGTTGTGAGACCACCCCGTCACACTACCCACCGCTGGCACACTGCCATCGATCAATGACACCTATGCACGGCATTTGTTGAGGTTGTTCGGTGCCAGCGATGGGTAACGTGACGGGGTGGTCTCACAACGCCAGCGCGTACGGTGGATTCTTTTTGCCAACCGCGGCCTGCCGCTCACGCGAGAGACTCGAACGCGAGACTGACTTCGAGTTGAATGCCCTGTATCCAAAAAAAGATATGGCCTTTCAACTCAAGGAGTGCCTATGACATAGGACTTTGCCTCCAGTCACAACCGCAGTGTTATCGGCCAAGCCATAGCAAACGACATTTCACAAGGTGTTAGCCATCAGATTCGGTCTTGGTTTTCGCAACGAGTAAGACTTGCAGAAGAAATGCTCAATAAAATCCATATTTCCGCATCCACTTCTTGGAATGGATAGAACCTCCCATCCTTTCATTCCTCGATTTATGTTGCATGTTACAATATATCAAAAGTAAATGTGGAGTGAGTGAAGATTAACGAACATCTCTCGTAAGGATTGAGGGAAGTAATCATAGCTGAATGGAAAGAAGGACATCATAAAACAGTTCCGCCGTAAGGATCCTTGGATTCAAAGACCGTTCCGAGAATACGGAACAAAGAGTAGGGCAGTTTTCTGCCTCGTCCTATTGCGATTGTATTCTGCATTTATCTGACCTTAGCAACTTACAACTAAGAAGATTTCACGTTTTTGAGACTTGTTCAACTATTCAAGAGTGTGAGGAACAAGATCCCTCAGGTGCGGTTGAATCATTGTAGTCCATGGGCTGGCTCAAACGTTTTGTATGAAAAGTGTGTGCAATCAGAGGGTGCGGCTACGTTTGGGTTCCGTCGCGCGCGCATACGGTAGTCGGCTAGAGCGGCCGGGTCCGACAGACAATGGCCTCTCTCTGATGTTAAATGGCAATACATTTGGCAAGAGAATGTGTTTGGCAAGACGGTTTACGAGATAAAATTTTGCTTGGCAATACATTTTACGGGAGAACGAGTGAAGAGCCTGTTTGGCGATACAAATGGCAAGACAATGCGTTTGGCAATACAGTTTACGGGTGTTTGGCGATACAAATGGCAAGACAATGTGTTTGGCGATATATTTACGGGACTTCTTGTTTGGCGATACATTTTACGGGTTCATTTCATTCTTAGCGGGTGATTCAATCATCATCGGTGTCGAATCGGATGGCGGAGTTGGTAAGGCAGCGGACTCCCAATATCAGAACCACGGTACGAGTCCCGGTGTTATCAAAATTTTTGTGCGTTCAAGTTTGTTTGGCGATACAAAAGGCAAGTTTTGCATGGCGATACATTTTGCGGGACTTCTTGTTTGGCAATACATTTTACGGGACTTCTTGTTTGGCAATACATTTGACGGGGTTCGTTTGCCTGGCTAGTTTGCAAGCTAATCTGCGAGGTTGCCAAACAAACCTCGCCAAATGTATTGCCATTCAACATCATAGCTCCTCGTCCTGGCCGACCACAGTCACTCGATAGCTCAGCTCTGTTCCCAGCCATCAAAGGGGATCCGGAAGTAAGTCTGCGCGATTTGGCGAGCAGGATTGCGTGCACCCATCAAAATATAGAAAACTACTTCCATGAGCTCGGCTACCAGAAAGATTGAGCAGGATGTATCCCTCACCAACTGACCCACCGTGCCAGGATGAGCCGCCTGACACTTGTCAGTCTTTCATCCCCAGCCAAAGCCGCAAAGAGTTCCTGGAAGATATTGTTAAAGGAGATGAGAGTTGGATGCTTTTCAACCGCCAGCAGCTCGAACCCATTTTCCACTCCAAGAAGATCCTCCTTTGATGCGTCTAGGATGCCAAATGAATGCTGTACTACGAGTTGCACACACAAGGCAAGAGGATCACCGTTAGTACATATGCCAATCAGCCCCAGAGACTAGGTAATGTTCTCCGAGAGAAGCGGCACAGAGGGAGTTTGGCACACCTCCTTGAACCACGTTATACTACTCCCATTTTAAAAACGGACAAGTTCTCTGTGCTACTACAGTCGCAAAATTGTTCGGAGACTCAGTGAGGTTCCATAACGATCAAAATCTGAGAGAGGAAATTTTCCTTTGGTGATGGCTTTAAAGCTTTTCTCTCGAAAAAAAAATTCTTTGCTGGATTTGATGATGTCAAAACGGCGGTTGCTGAGTTCTTCGACTCCCAGACCTTGCATTTCTGAGAAAAAAATCAGTATCCTGTCCGATCGCTGTATTGCTATTGATATTGCTGACTGAGTATTTTGCCGAATAATGTTACAATAAAAAAAACGAAGACTTCGGACGTTACTTCCTCAACAACTTAAGATATTGCAAGTTAACTGATCTTCATCCAAAATGTTCCCTGACTGAACGCATGCGTCTGACTAGCACTAAGTTGTCCTTCGAAATGTAGTCCCGAGTCCGCGTGAAGGAAAAGATATTAAACGGAGTGGGAACTAGCAGAGTCAGCAGAATGACTATTGGGTTTAAGTTCGTGCGGTTTTTCATGAGGACAGAAAACACTACCTTCCAGAAGCAGTATCAGTTGCATTTTATGGGCTTTGTAGCTCTTTTCCTTGTCTATTAATGCAGCCAGAGATAAGTCTGTTTTTCAGCTCCATTTCTACGAAAAAATTACCTTGTTTGGGACTACTCAAATTGTAGCCCGCCACCGAAACGCCTGTATCGAACTTCACGGAACGCATTAGGAATTCAAGAGAATATATGGTGTATGACCTCTTCAAACCAGTTGAGTTGGTAGTAGTGGAAATCTCTACATGCGAGTTCTCTGATAGTCGCTTTGGTCAAATTTTGAGCAGAAAAGTCGAGCATGCCCAATGTGAACGATTACTCCACTTTGAGCAATTTAGAGTTTTGCACAGTATGTGTTGGACAAACTTGCGTGTTGTTAAGAGTTTGCATCAGTACTGATTCGTCTCTATGTCCAACAAACGTGGTGTCTCGGACGAGTGACAACTTCGAGCCAAAAATTGCTTTGTACCTTCGATGGTAGACCACCTCTGTGCTGTCCTTTCAGTAGTGAAGGTCTCTCTATGGACAGCGTTATATATCTATTCATTTGGGCTACATTTGATCCACGATTCAAGTTGGACGGTAGTCGGTGGCAGAGAGGTTTACACTTGTTGAAATGGAGAGTCACATTCCATGCGATAGAAAAAAAGTTGCAACTTTTTTGAGAAACAATGTCGGGACTGCGGCACAGATCAAAGCAAGAGCTACAAAATAGTTCATGGCATGCAATCAAATGAAATCCGAATCATCGTGGAATACTGAATTGAAAAAACCGCACAAACTTATTCCCCAACCCAATAGATAAATTACAAATAAGATATATAAAGAACCTACAAAGCGTCACCCATGGCCATGAGGATCTTCACAGGCCACGACAATTCTGCTCTCTGGAATTCCTTTCAATTCATTTGACGCTTCCATTCGTTTCGGCCTAGCGTTTTCCAGTAGCTTAAGACAATGCTCAATTTAATAATATAATACAAGGCGTTGTTCTGTATTCAAATCTTACTTGCTTTCAATAGGCGGATCATCACCGTTTGATAATTCTGGCATATCAAGGGCAAGCGCTCGCATCGTAAAGTCGTAAATGCAGCACTCACGGAGAAATTCACTCTTGAGTTGAGTCCCTTGCCGTGTAGCCGGCTGCTTGTAAATCACAATGGTAAGTTGAACACAAAGAATAACAGCCTACCTGTGGAGATACTGCCGTGGACACGGATGCGAGCGTAGCGGTGTCCGCCACGCCAGTTAATGCTATTGATTTGGTATGCGTATACCGCATGCAATAATGTACAGTGTAGTGTATGGAATGCGCGCCATTCATAGGATTTGGTAGCGTTACGCGCGTACAGTGGGCGTCAATGGCGGTTTCCCGTCTGCGGCCTCGAACAGAACGCGGCGCGACCGCGCCGCTCGAGCGAGAACCCTCTCCGGGACATCAAATTATGGGGTTTCTTTTTGATAGTCTGTTAGTTTTCTGGTTAGTTATCATCAAATATGATGAACAACTATCAAGAAAACCCAGATAAGCCACTGCGGCGACGATTCTAGCGTGAGCGGTGCGGTCGCGCCGCGTGCTTTGCGAGGCCGCAGACGGGTCACCGCCATTGACGCCCACTGTATACACTCAGCGGAAAACTCATCCACGCTGTAGACGCATGGAAAACAGCGCCTTCATTTCCCGCCTTCCGGCGTGTTCCACGTTGTTTCATCACTGCTTATGAGTTCATCTTCTCTGAAAACCCCAAACTTCAACGAAATCACCAGCACAAAAATTTCCGTACTATCCTTAAAGGAAAAATTAGCGTCACGCTACTTATTGCAAGACAATATGAATGACAATAATCCTTATGATAGCAACCTATCAACGTTGGGACGATCTCATGTGGTAGATCCAGAATGATGTTATCCTTCATACCACCACTTACCCGCACACCGTATTTCCAGATGTCCGATGGATCCATACAAGCCTAAGGGGTGTAGTAGTTGAGTTGCTTCTCTCCAAATATAAAGATCATTTACCTTTGTAAAGATTTCACGAAGAAAGTTGAGTACTTGCAAATGTGACTCATGTTTCACTCGTTTCGGAGATGACCAACAAGACAGTTCCATATTCAAATCCACAACGTGGCAGTAGGAAAATATACTAAAACATTTGAATAGCTCAGAGATATAGCCAACCTTAAGAGGGTGTTGAGACTGTATCTTCCATGCAGATTTCCGCTGTCAAATTGAAGAATTTAGATGTATGTACTATACTTTGGAATATTCGAAAATTTTTCTCGAATAATCGAATTTCGAATTTATTCGATTTTTAATTTTTTCGAATAATCGAATTTCGAATATATTCGATTTTTCACTTTTATCGAATAATCGAATTTCGAATTTATTCGATTTTTCCATTTTTTCGAATAGTCGAATTTCGAATTTATTCGATTTTTCCATT
>JARK01001514.1:97405-116030 GCA_000688135.1 Ancylostoma ceylanicum
TTCGAATATATTCGATTCGTCATTAATTTCGAATTTTCGAATTTATTCGGTTTTTCAGACTTCGAATAATCGAATGAATTTGAAATTAGATTTCGTTTTCATCCGATTGCTTGAGCAGTTTGACTATTTCGGGAAGCGGGGAGTCTCCGATGACCTTAGAATTCGAATTCATAGTGGTGAAGATTTCTTCTACTATGATCTGCAAGTATGACTTCAATCATGACATTCTGAAAACTCAAAGACACGAAGAAATATACCGGCCGAATCAGTGCTCTAGGGATTCTAGCTGCAATATGGCACCAAATGTTAACGGCAGGGCCTCATCAAGATGGTCTTTATGCGTATCTTGCTTGAAAAGTTCCATATTATGACAGTGACCTCAATGCTTTTCACTTCATAAGTCGTTCTCGAGGCTTATATAGGAAATCACAACAGCAACACCTCCTTGTTGTCGCATGGAGGTCCTTTTTGACAAGTCTTGCTGTGGTGGATGGTGGGGCTTGCCTTACGCAGAGCAGAGCAGAAAATGATACTGCAATCCCATAGCATTTTTCTTTGGCAACCATTTTTCTTTCTTTCTTCGGGTTTGAGCTTGAGGAGCACTATCAGTGTGGAATTGCGTGATTAACGAATGAGTAACGTTATGAGGAGCCTGAAAAATCAAATACACTGCTGATCATTCGTCCTCTGCGGACCATCCACTATTACATAGAAAAGCCTGGCAGCTTGGAAAGCAGAAATGTGCGTACACAAAACTCCCTCGAATATTCGAAATTATTCGATTATTCGAGAGAAAGCCAAATCGATTTTCGAATAAATTCGAAATTAGACTCATTTCGAATATTCGAATTTCGAATAAATTCGAAAATGGACTTTTTTCGAATAGTCGAATATCGAATAAATTCGAAGATGGNCACGTGATGTGGGTGGACGAATGGGCGTTAGATCTATTGCCCTGCACACAGAATATAGACGAGTACAATACACATTCGGGGGCCCCTTTTATGCACACAAAAATCGGCGGGGCTGACCCGATAGGGGGACTGCTGTAGCTAAACTGCCAATGAATATAACGATTCAAAGGGGTGCCGCTCTAAGGGTCGACCCCGACTGCGCAATTGTCACTCCAAGTTGAGTGATTAGATACCTAAGCACAAATGCTGGTGGAAAATAACTATAGGCTAAACATACAGTTGATCTGCGGACCTAAAAGTTATGAGAAATATATGGTTGATGATCTATAAATCATCAACAATTTCTGTGTGGATAGCGTGCAACGCTATTGAAACGCTTACTGAATCCGTCACTTTCCGACAAAGACTGTACACTAGAGGGCAGTGTCGATGCGACTCCATCGTTGCTGCATCAACGCCTTTCATAAAAGTGTTCACTCATCAGAAACCTCTGATTACTCTTGTTTATCCAAGGATCAATTATCTATACAATACCATTACTTGTACATATGAGCTCAGAATTGAAGCTTGTTCGGACAACTCCCCCATTCTCTTGCACTGGTGAGAACGTTGGTTTCAATCGGCTAAGCAAAAACTGAACCGTGAAATTGTGCTATTGTCAACGTTATTACCTTCTAATCAAGCTCCGGGTGCTCGTTTGATCATTAACCTATTGAGCAAGTATAATACTGAAAAATGCACTCAGACTTCCCACTTCCTCCGAGTCAATTATCAACTCAGACATTCGCGGGATAAGAGCCGAGGCGAAGCGCAATTCAAGCGGCATGACACCTGCGTTTCAATCCCCGAAGTGGGCAGAGTCCTCGCCCGAGCATCTGCACTGAGTGCCCTAGCTGCTGCACTTTGCGCCCGTGCTGCTGCTTCTGCCAGTCCCATTTGCCNCAAACCGATAGCGAAGGTCCAGCATGAATTCCTCCTTGCTCATAACATTCCAATATGGAAAAAAATGGATAGGGGAAATTTTCTGTCGGTGTGTTTCATAGAGTATCGGAAAATTTTTGATTCAATAACAAGTCCTCTTCTCCATGGGAAAATTTAAACACTCGTCATCGGTCGTCTCTACCATTTTCTCGAATTATTTCTTACAAGAAAAACTCAATCAAGAACTCATTAACAATGATAGATCCCAACTGTACCCTACTCTTAGTGACGTCTCCGAGGGGACATGTCTTGGACCATTGCTCTTTCTCATGTATTCGATATAGCCCTGGCACTGCATTCACGCTCATTTTACCAATTTTCGCTGAAGATTGCACAGTTTACAGCATAAATGACTCTGCGGCTCTCATCTGTTCAGCAGAATGGTCCCAACGTTGGGAGCTAGGTATATCAACAGAAGAGGCGTTCATAATAAAATATGGGAAAATCATCCTGATGAATCCTTCTAACGAAATCAAGTCTTTTAAAGGAATTCAGGTCTCACCTGATCTAGTAGGTATTGCATACTCCAACACGTTTGACTTCAGCAACTATATTTCTGATGTGGGGGCTAAGACAAAATGTCAAAGCAACTTAATTTTGAAAGCCTTTCAAAAGCTTTCTCCAACCTTTCTAATTTTACAGCATACAACAGACTATTGCTAGAATATTGTTCTTCTGTTTGGTATCCTGTCAAAACTTCTCAAATAGATGAAATCGAAAACGTGCAGATATCCTTTACCCATATATGGTTCGCTACACGGGGAATGCTAAGAGTCCCCTATCTTTCACGTCATGAAAAACTTAACCCTTACTCTGAAGGAACGTACACTTGTTGTAGACTTTTCCTTGATGTAAAATATAACCACCGGCGAGGTTGATCTAGACAAGTCGGAATCATACGTGACGGTTTGTGATTGTTTATACCCAGTTACTACCCAAGACTCACCGTGCCCACGGCTATCAGTACATACCCTTCCAAAGATCTCGTTCGGACCCAGATAAAGGGTAAATTCGGGTATGCGTGATATCCTTGCCTAGGTGAAAAGGGAACTCAAGTAGGTCATCACGTTTGCCATGGATAGTCTGGACGAAGCATGCAGCTTCATTGAGATTATCCATAGTAGACGTATTGAAATTTCCCCGAATTCCAGATTTCCGTGAACTTACACCTCAGGCTATCAAAATATGGTAATCTATTTCGACATTTTGTTTTGGCTGTTCAATTTCGTGCTTTCTAGCTTCAAATTCCTTTACCTCCAGCTGGGCATTCGACGAGATTGAAAAAGCAGACCACCATAAACCGTTTTCGCTCATGCTCAATATTTCACGTTCTATGTAGTCCACTAGTGACGAAAATCAGTCTGATGTCATTATTGTACATCGTTTGCTGGCTTATCACTCTGCAGTGGTGCAATGTTTTTCAACAAGCTAGATATAATTTGATAGAGCTGGATTCCCTCTATTTTCTGGTTATAAGCATGCCCTGGATACTCGGGATGTGACAGAGAAATTCTAGCAAAAACTTCAAACTCAAATTTTTGGTGTCGCCAAATGCACTGATTCAGCCCGCAATTCCTGAGCAAAACAGCCACAAAAATAGCTTTTGACAACGGATTTAAGTAGGATAGAAAATAGTCTCGTACTCTTAAAGCCTATTTTAAGGAGTATGTGCAAAATCCACTGAAGATCGCGGTAGATAAGAGCACAGGACGAGGCTGTTCCAAAAATTGCTTGGATAAGAAAACCAAGCTTAGGTTTCGAGGAGCACAGCTGGCCTGTATCTGGGCCTTTTGATCAGGCTGTATAGCCACTCTTCAGCATTTTTACTCTAGTTTTCAGAGCACATCAAAAATGTGGATGATGTCCTGTCTTTTAAGGGGGAAATTCCTAGAACTCAAATTTGGTGGAAATTGGCCATTACCGGTGGCATGGAGTAGCCGTGGTTTTTTGCCCGCATATTTCTTGAGCTTGGTTTTCCTGCGAAACCCCGGATATGGCTGGAAAGAGCACGTTTTGCTCTTCAAGAAGCATCCGAGAGGTGAAATCCATATCTAGGAATTTGTGGATTTTCAAGGGAAAATTGTCACAACAACCCACTTTTCCCAAAAATTTGTTTCGAGGCCAACTGCTCGATAGCCAAAGCTTCCCGGAAATCTGGATCTTAACTAAAAGATACTTTGAACCTTTCTCTATTCGACAGTCAAAAGAGCGGAACAACGCGTGAGTTTCTGGCGGAGAAATAAAAGATCAAACGTTGTACAATGACTTATGGCCCCCCTGGCCCATTGTCGCTGAATGCACGTCGAAAATTTATTTATTTATTTATTTATTTCGATACGCTGTTCAAGACAGACGTTAGAAAATGTTAGTGTAAGCGACTCTGAACAGAGCGCTAAAATTGACAAGTACAAAATACACAAGTGCAGCCAAGTACTCAGTGTTAACGAGGTTGAATAATCCACACGTAAATTGTGGTCATTTAAAAAGTCAAAAGTTTCGAAGCAGCTCTAGTTTTAAATGAAGCAGTCTTGCAGTTGGTTTTTACCGTTTTGCTCAGGCAGACATACAGTGATCCTGCACGGGCTGTGAAACTCGTGAACCTACACCTTGTTTGAGGTTTACGATACGAAATTTTGTACGAACTTCCCCTCGTTCTTGACGGAACTATAGTGTAAAAATCACGAGTGTGCATTCCATTAACGCCCTTAATAATTTTGTGAACCATACAAACATCAAACAATTTTCGCCTTGATTCAAGCGTCGGTAGAAGTAGTGACTTGTTTCTATCCTTGGGAGACGGAATCTTGGAGTAATCATAGCCCTCCTTCCTTATGAAGAGTTTTCTTGTAAAATTGTTCTGCACTTTTTCGAGCTTCAAGATAACCTTTTTCCGTGAAGGATTGAAGACTGTGCAACCGCATTCTACCATTGGGCGGACGTATGTTTTGTATGCCCTGAGTAGGGTGTGTGTATCTTTTGTTGAAAGTGCTTTAAAGATCTGAGAAGTACGTAGCATGGCTCTTCGAAGAATTTCATCACAATGAGGTGTGAAGTCTAACTCATTTGTGTATAAGAATCCGAGGTCCTTAATAGAGCTAACGGTTTGAATTGTGTTGGTGTCCATATGATAGACTGATTTTGCTTGACTATTTCCAATCCTTAAATGTAGTGTTTTTTCAGCTGATAGGGGTAGCTGCCACTCCCTGGACCAACTAATTAGGGTATCGATAGCTGACTGAATGGCCATAGTTCCTTCATGCTGTGAAATGTTGCTGTAAATTTTAATATCATCTGCATACTGTTTACATGACACACCTTCCTTTTCTAATATTTTGGGAACCTCTGCGGTGTAGATATTAAACAAGACGGGAGATAAAACTCCACCTTGAGGCACACCGCTTGTGGCTTTTCTGACATCCGAGAAGACTCCGTTCACGTTTACTTGGAATGTCCTATCATTCAGAAATTCTTTCAGCCACATTGTTATTTTGGGATGAAATCCTAAGGCATCTATTTTGAGTAGGAGTTTTCCAATGCTCACTCGATCAAACGCTTTTGCAAAATCAAAATAAACGACGTCACATGCTTCATTAGCATCCAAAATATTTGTCCAGTCATTGACACATTCCAGAAGATTTGTTTCAATCGATTTTCCCTCCACAAAACCGTGCTGATTATCTGGTATAATTTTATTAGAACTAAGATGATTCGTTACATGCTTTTTAATGATTTTTTCCAAAAGTCTACAAAACAGGGAGGTGATGCTAACAGGCCGATAGTTCTTCGGGCTTGATGATGGTTGTTTTTTCAGGATAGGAGTTACATATGAATGTTTCCATCTCCTCGGCACTTCTGATTTCAATAATGACTGATTGTATATAAACGACAACGGGCCGGAGATGATATGTGCCGTATTTTTGATAAACGTGAAAGGTATATGATCAGGTGTAAACGAGAATGAAGTTGGCCATTTAGTCAGGTATCCATATACTGTGAGTGGGTCAACGAAAGCAAGCTCTGGCATAGGAGTGTCTATGGTAAAGTCACATACAGGGACGCTCCCGTCATCATCTGAAAAAACGCTTGCAAACTCATCTGCGAAGGCGTTGGCTATATGGGTCTTTGCTGAGATCACACTACCATCTATCATTAAACTCACACACTGCTCTCTGCTGTTCAGTTTCCTCTTCATGTACTTATAGAAAATCTTCTTTTGGCCAGAGTTCAAAATTTTCTTCTCTAAATACGAGTTATACTTATTTAGCCGACTAGTGAAGAGTTGATTGAACTTATTATATCCTTGCCAATATCCACTAGTTGTTGCGTAGTGAAATAGTTTTTCTTTATGCTCAAGCATCTTTTTTAAATGGACAGGTAGATTGAACTTGGTAGGCAGGACAGGGACCCAGGGAACAAATAGTTCAATAGTATGCTGTATAATGGAAATGAACATCTCATATTTTTCATCTACTGAGGAAACAGAGTCGAATGAAGCCCTCCACATGATTCTGGAAAGGTAGTCATTAACTAAGCTATAGTCACATTTCGAAAAAGATCTAACGTATACTGGAGTTGGCTCAGCACCTGCGAAATTGAGATTGAAAGTTATACTTTTATGATCGCTATGTCCAATGGGGGTGCGAACCGTAATCTTGTCAAGAACTTCGCGGGAGTTTGTGAATAGTAGGTCAAGAAGGTTGGGACCACGTGTAGACTCATTAATTCGTTGAATAAAACCGTGAGAGTTCATTAACGAAACGAAAGGATTTCCTTTCGCTTCATGCCAGTTCGTCCCTGGCATGTTAAAGTCACCAACTATAACGGTTGGACAGGGGTAAGCCGACAGGTCGCTCAATGTTGTAAAGAGTTGTTCCGTAAACGCGGAAGAACAGGACGGAGATCTGTACACTATTATAATTCTGACAGTGTTGTTGTCATAGGCAATGTCCACTGCTAAAAGTTCATAGCCCATGTGAACCGATTCAGATAGAACAGTTACATGTGATAATGTATTTCTGAGCAAAACAGCTACTCCACCGCCCGGCTTAACAGTTCGATCGCAACGAAGTATTGCGAAATTCTCTAACCACTTTCCCATCATCGACTCCACCAAATGGTGATTGTTCAACCACGTCTCAGACAAAAAATAAATGTCATACAAGGAACCTATCATGAGATCCACATGAACAGCATTTCTCACTAACGATCTTAGATTAGCATAAACACACTTAAATGAGACCAAAGACTTTTCATGAACTAATTCATTAGACCGGAGAGATGAGCTCAGTTTCCCTGTAAATTTGGATTAGCACTAGAGTCAACAGATCCATTAGAAATAGGATTAATACTAGTATTAACAGATCCATTAGTAATAGAGTTAGTACTAGAATCAACAGATCTATCAGAAACATAATTAGGTTTTTTCGACTTTTGACTCGAATTTAGGCGTAGTTCTTTCAATCGCTCTCTTTCCTCTCGGAGAAGTGATGCTCTCAAGAATATTCCCTTTTCTGAGAAAGTCCGCAAACGATGCGCTTTGCTGACAGCTACGCGTTGAAACTTCGTCGACGGTAGAATGACTTTGATCAATCTGCTCCTCCCTGGATCACGTTTTCCTAGGCGATACACATTTGTCGGCCAACATTCGACACCTATTGAAAAAGCACATTGCAAACAGATTCGAAGTCGTAGTTCATTCTGTCAGAAACCGTTATGTTCTGGAATTCCTGATATCACAACCGAACGGAGCCTTTCATTTTCATTGTAATCATTCGATTCGTGCGGCTGTGATGAATGTCTTTCAGTAAGCTTCTTTGGAGATGATTGATTTCCTTCTGCTTCAAACTTCCGCAGGCGATCACGAAGGTTCTGATTTTCCAGCGCCAAGCAATCTCTCTCGCTCGAAACTCTATCGAGTGCCAGAGAAAGAGAACTTAGCTGCTCTACAAGTGAAGTCAGAACTTTCTTGACGCATTTTGGAACACCTTTGGTCCGATTCACTTCGTCGACTGCTGTTCTGAGATCAAGTGAAATCGTTGACGAGGGTCCATTCTTTCGAGTTCCATCATCCCTGAAGCTCATGTCGATAGTAGCGTTCATAAATCTGAAGTTTCGCCAGAAGTAGTTCGATGTGACCTGATTAGGCGACCAGAATATCAAGGAGCTGTGGAATATTCGCGGGTCGCACGCAAAAAGGCGTAGAATCCGTCCGAATCCGTCGAGCTAGTAAGGCGAGACGAGAGCCGGTCAAAGCACGGCCGTACACGGTCGAGTAAGGACGATTAAAAAATTAAAATTGACAAGAAAATTGCAGGAACTTCTGTGGAAGTTTTACCCAAAGGCTTTGTTGACCCCCTGTAGATATGTGTAGCGCAATGTTCGGAACGAACTATGTGAGCGCTGCTTTTCAGCCATTAGGGTGGATGTATAGCTACAATATATTTGGTTGTCACATAAATACAGGGTAGCTTTATGTAACAACTGCTGCTTTTAATTTCTTTTCGTTCATTCTCTTCATATTTTTTCAGTGATATGCCTTTGTGCCTTTCTCTTGCAAACGAAAGTATCCACCTCTTTCCACGACGGGTCACCGTCCCCAACGTACCATCGTCTGGGCACTTCTGATTGTAACGGATCCGGATCTGGGCTAGCCAGCATCTGCAAAAAAATGATAAGAACAAGTTTTGACCTTGTTTTCCGTACAAGTCATAGCACAAACAAAGAATGTTCTTCATCTCGTCTTCCTAAGAAATTAACTCTGAAGCAAATCGGGGAGTGGAAAAGCTAGCTAGATGAGCTAGGTGGGCTCAAATGCGTAAATCTCCACCACGCTCAACTCACAACAGCTAGACAAGAAACCGCCTCAGATTTACATCACTTATAGCAAACAGAATTATTACAGTCGTAGAGAGATGGTGAAAAGCCTTTTGGATTTGCATTTCTCTAAGGCTCTAATCTGTTGGCAGGCGCAGCCATCCTTAATGTGCTAAACCTGTGGTGACAAACCATAGTAATAGTGAAGATTCACTATTTACCAAATCATACCGCTTCTTGTTTGAAATTTGGTAACAGAAATTGTATTTCCTCATTCATGTCCGCAACAAATGTGTTGAAACCCTAGGAAACGAGTTCCTTCGAAAATATGTCGTATGTAGTTGCAGTGAAGCAACTAGTTACGAAGAAGGCAACCATCTTGCAGATATGTTTTGTAAGCTCCTACAAGATTTGAAAATACCTTTCATCCATAAGCCAACTTTGTAGGAGAACAATTAGAGGAAGTACAGCGTAGTACAGCAGCATGTTCAAAAGTCAAAAGAGTTAATAAAGCGTGGATTTTTCGAGTGATTCAGTGACAAACTGCGCTTCATGAGCTATTGAACGGTGCAAACATCGCTGTTTGGGCTGCTCGAAATTGGAGGAAGTTAAACACTTGGTGAATAAACATGGGATGAGATAACCTGTAGAATAAATATGAAAACTCACATAAGCGGCATTGACAGTATGACTGTTCTTGGGTTCACCCCAGGCCCAGTTAGCGAAGTCGTAAGGCGAGCCGTCCGTCCAGCTCATATCTTCTACGCTATTACCAACTTGTTTCAAGCCAATCCAAACTTTAGTTTTACCTTTCTCGAGCAATTCTACAACACTGGCACTTAGCGAACGTTCCTCTGCCTCCTTCAGAACTTCTAAAGCTTACGGTTCACGAACTCGTTTTCCGCATCGCTATGGATCGAAACCAAATGCGCACTTTTATTCCGACAGTAATTTTCTGCATCTTCGAAAGGTCTCCATGCTGGCACGTCTCTGTAGAACTGAAATAGAACTGAACCGGACGTAGAAACAAGACTTTCGGTTTATTTTCAATGTTACCTTGTACTCGAAACTGGTTTCTCTAAATATCTTCCAGCCTCCTTCTCTTACCGCTGTTTTGCCATACGCCTTAGACAAGAACAGTATGGACATCATCACAAGGACATGAAAGAAGGCAACCATAATTTCCGCTCTGATATGGACCGCGGAATTTTTGAATCCTTCCGAACACCTGCAAAATTTTGGTACGGCTAAGTTGTTCAGCGAGAGAAGCATAACAATAGCCATATTTTCTTCCAATCTTCCGGGATATCGGCTACGAGATATTCGCTTAATTATCGACAGAATTCCTCACTTCGCTCAAAGGCAGCATCAAAAAATTCTTGCTTAAAATTTTGCCATAATTGTTATGAGGGGGCTAGGACTGGCAAATTTGATGAGACGGTGCAGGAGAAACGGGAAATCTTGTGGATGTTGCCCTATGCTTAAATACGCGCTACTTGAATATCGTGGATGCCGCAATGTTAGCGCCATGCTCGTTTCTGCAGGTGACCGAGTCTATGTGAACTAGTGCTTCGTTCAGCCTAAAGACCATATCAGAGGAGTGTCTCTTTTGATATCTCCGCGAGTGTTATAGCTAGCGATTCTTTGTTTTCCATTCGATGTTATAATTCAACAAGTGCTCCGACTCGCCTCCGGCGAGTCTCGCACTTGCCCGCTTCGCGGGACTTCGGTACTGGACCACCAATGATTCAATTTCGGGGCACAATTTTGAGTCGAACGGTATAGGTTTCATGTGTGTTTGTCGGTTGGATCGTGAGATATAAGCGATAACCAACAAACACACAAACAGATGAGTTTTACTATATAGTGATGGGGATAGGGGGCCAAAAATCGATAAAACCGATTTCTGGAAAAACGGGAAAAGACCCTGGTTGCACTGCGGGGCACAATTTTGAGTCGAACGGTATAGGTTTCATGTGTGTTTGTCGGTTGGATCGTGAGATATAAGCGATAACCAACAAACACACAAACAGATGAGTTTTACTCTGTAGTGATGGGGAAAGGCGGCCAAAAATCGATAAAACCGACTTCTGGAAAACGGCAAAAGACCCTTACATTGCACTGCGGGGCACAATTCTGAGTCGAACGGTATAGGTTTCATGTGTGTTTGTTGGTTGGATCGTGAGTTGCACTGCGGGGCACAATTTTGAGTCGAACGGTATAGGTTTCATGTGTGTTTGTCGGTTGGATCGTGAGATATAAGCGATAACCAACAAACACACAAACAGATGAGTTTTACTCTGTAGTGATACTAACCGCTTGCACAGGACAAGACCTTTCCTAGAGGTGAGGATTTCCGTGGCCACTGTGTTTCAAAAAAGTTTTTTCTACAGCTACGAGGTGGTCCAGAAAGTGCGTGCAATTGTCTACCATAAGGTTGGCAAAGCTGCTTCGAACAAAAATTGAAGGTTCTAAAGTGGATTCGACTAGTATACTCAGGTGGGAAAATTCCAGTAGATTTCGCTTATTTTACGTGTATTTGTTTCGGAAATTTATTTAATACTTCTGGAACCTTACTTTTTTTATTTTACTTTACTACTGGAATTTACTACTGGAATTTCGCCATTTTTCTCGATTCCAGTAGATTTCACTGGAATTTACACGAAAATAAGCGAAGTCCACTGGAAACTGCATTACGTGTAAATTCCAGTAGATTTCGCCTATTTTTCGTTTATTTTTCTGGTAATTCGTTTTTCAATAATTATTGCCACTGCTCTTTAGCCTTTGAAGGTGGATTATGTATGAAAAAAATTCACAAATTTTATTTGCCATAAACACGAGAAAATTCCCTGGTTTCCCCAAAAATGGAATTATTCCATGTTGAGTTAAGGAAAATCCACCTACTTAATCTACGGAGCACGTGAACTTGATTCACTGAGTTGGGGCATTCCGGTCAGATGTAGCAAGTTGTGCTAAATATAGAATTCAGAGCACTCAAGGATGCTCTTCTACGAGCAATACTGCCCACGGTAGTGCTACTCCTTGGTGCAACCGCCGGGACTAGAGTATCGTACACGCAAGAGATATTGCCTATTTTTCGGGCGGAATTCGGGTCAATTCCAGTGGATTTCGCTTATTTTCCGGAGATTTACGTGTAATTTTCGGCCGTAATCGAGAAATATTTCGGAGAAAAATAGGCGAAAACTACTGGAAAGCACACGCATTCTACTGGAATTTTTCCACCTGAGTACGCGTTTTATTCTGATGCTACGAAAAGAACCGTTCTTACGATAGAATACAGCAATACTAGGCCTGTGATAGATACTGGAAGTGGCAGATAGGACATTCTTCAACTTAATGGTAAGCAGTCAGGTGTGATGTACTCTTTTCAACAATACTAGATAGTTTTACATATTTCAAGAAACTAAGATAGCTCTATAGCTGAGTTTCTAAAGCCTCAACCTTGAAAAGCGAGCACACCAGCGCCTTAAGGCTATGCCACGAAGACACTCCTGAGGTCGCCTGAAGACCCATATTTTTGGTCCCTAGAGTCGTGGAGACGTCCATCGCTCCATGATGCTCGGTGTTACCAATTTATCCAATTGCGGTTGAAGTCATTTGAACAAAATAAGCCACCCTAGGTTGTTTTCGGAACTTCCGCGGAGCTTGTTCGGAACTTTCGCAGGTGACCCGACGGAAGTTCCGAATAAGCTCCGCGGAAGTTCCGAAAGTTTGTCTGGGTTCGTAACAACAGTGGTCCTCAAACTACAGAAACAAAGCGCTGTGACAGCACTGGCAAAGTACTCGGATGATAACAAGACTGCATCAGTACCGTTTTGGTGACAAGATATAATCCTTGAATCATTCCCAATTAACTGATTCCAAGTGATTAGCAACTGTTTCCTATTCCTTTAAACTTAGGAATAGAATTTTATTGTTTCGATATCAATTACCTTATGAACAACAAAAAATCACTCTACATCTTGAAACACTTTTCAACATGTACGCCACAGACCATGAGAAGCTTAGGGAATCTGATAACTGTGATAGTTGTGCTACACACCATGACCTACTCTACTGATGCGCTTTTCAATGAATTCATACAACAGTGACACTGCTCTTTCTCATAGCTTATGGCTTGACTTGCGGAAAGAACCTCTGTATTTAGCCATATCAATGCAACAATCCTATGTAAGTACATATGAACAAGGCAAGCACTAGGAAAACGCCAGGAGTGTCAGACTGCCCACATACATAATCACTTGATAGCGAGCAGTCTGTTCTCGTTTGTAGAAAAAGGCAAAATTAAGAAACAATGTTTCCAACTGCATTCCCCCATACAATGACGGGTTTATAAATGCTTTCTAAAGATTCATATATACAGCAGCTGCATTATAACGACGTGCCGTAATGGACAGTGTTCCACCTCAGAATCGATTATGAGACCTTTACATCGAAGGAATCGACAGGCGAAACTGATCACAATTTGGAGATTTCCACATTGCTGAACAATACATGTTTCCGCACTTTGGACAAGAGTAAAATCCAAATTTTCGTAACTGCAGCAGCACGGCTTGAGAAGCTAATCGTACACGGAGTGCTGTACCGGAACTTTGCATATTTCTTATTTTGGTACTCATGTAATCTAATGTATTGGTACGGCCTTTCATCTTCGTCGCCAGGAATCAAGTGATCTTGAATTAACCAGTATTTCTCGTGAGTTTGCACCAAGGTACTGGTGGAAAAATTGTGGAGAATTGTAACAAAAATTTTTGAAAAATTTCTTATTTCAGCCGATTTTGGAGCTGTCGCAAAGTTCGCCGCGCACCTTGATGCGCGCGATGCGCGGTAAAATCAAGGTAAAGTGAAGAATTCTCGGAATTCAGCGTTCAAAACAAAGCTTTGAGGTGATAGGCTTGCCCTCTGTGACCCTTGACCTATAGTTCTGTTCGTACATCATTCTGTTACGGGTAGTTATAGCCCCGGAACGAAAAGAACGTAAATCCGCGTTCCGAACGTTCATTTTAAACAAAGTTAGTGCTGATATTGTATGTACATATGTGGTCGCCACTGTATATTTGATCAACGCACTAATTCACAATGAGGAGAGGACAACTTAATCTGAATTTCTGTCCGATTTGCTCGAAAAGTCCACTTCGAAATGTTTCGATACCTGTGCAGTCGACTGATTCGAAAGAAAAGTGCTCGAATCCCAATAAAAAATGTAGAAATGAAACCATCTGGTAGTCAAGATGAGAGAATAAGTGAACACTTCGAGACTTTCTCCTCCCCCCTTCCCTCTTTCTCCTTCTTTCCTGGATGCATTGAGATTACCCAGGGTAAAAATATTAACGCATGGCAGTGGGTAAGTTTGTGCGATGTCACCACGTTTACTCTGGGTAATCTCAATGATGCATGCGGTCTACGAGTTAACCATTATGGTTCCCATTGTACTCAATAATGTTCGACGAAGCTACGCTCTCTTCAACATCCAGGGCTAGGATTCACTAAACGCTAACCAGGCAGACCAACTAGGGTTAGCATGATTGATTATGCTATAGACAACGCAATCTCAGACGCGACGCGTGCGCGGGCGGCCTGCCTGTGGCAGTTGAGTGCGATATCTCTCAGCTGTTCGATGACGCCACGATTCAAAGCTGCTGGTTTCAGCAGTCCACATAGACTTCAATTCATGAAGAAACAGAAAGAAAACACTCGACAGGGTCAAAATTTGATGAGTTGCGTCCTCGAGGCCGCGCTCAACTACCACAGGCAGACCGCACGTGCACGCCCCGCAGGGTCGGTCCCCCCCCCCTGCCCAGTGAATCCAAAATTCAGATGTTTGAAATAGAGAGAGCAATACGAGATAATGCAAACCCCAGGAAAAAGACAAAAAGCGCTTCGGGGCCCTCTGTTCTTCGAATATTCGAGTTTTTGAAATCAATTTTGAACTGTTATTAAACTATAATAAATCAATCAATCTGCTTCTATTCATGCCCACACATAACAGCTACATACCCCTTTGATCCCTTTATGTTATTACGTCACTAAATGCATCCATTGATACGCAGATTTGCCGCAGGTAAACAGAACCTTTTGATCATGACGCCTTTTATAACTACTTCTACGCTCTGGCTGACCTTAATCCCGTGGATATTGCTCCATTGTCAAAGCAGGTGATTGCAGTGACGACTGATACTGTTATTAGGCAACGATACCGATTCCGACCCAATGGCAACACTCGAATGGTGACCTTGGCTGCTTAGAGATGCAGATTTACAACAGATTTACAGCAGATTCCTTTTCGTGCGCTTTTCTTGTCCTTGACGTGTAAGTGATGGATAGCACGCTTGTCTTTTTATCATCTTTGGTCATAATCTTCCTCAAAACTTGTTCGGGGCGTGCTAAGAGAAACAAGATCCATATTCCATGAGCAAAATGAGGATAAGGAAACCAACAGAGGTTCAAGGGTATTTACCCATCCATATGCATAGTAGCTTCATAATCGAGGGGTTTAACGGGGGAAGGGGTAGCTGAGGGGGAGGGATGTCTGGATAGGTGTACTCTATGTATGTGTGCATTGTACTGCCTGTACTGTATTCGCAGTGAATATAATAGGAAGTGCTTCGGAGGTAAATGAAGAGACGCCACACAAAAACCACTACCAAAATTTTCAAAATTAAATTTCGGTAACCTTTAGGCACCTTCCCCCATGATTCGACGAGGAGTATTCGATGGTTTTCGAAATATTCGAACTTTTGAATAATGTGAATATTGCTAAACTTTACTTATTCGGAAAATGACTAGTTCGAATATTCCAGCTTTTGCCACTTGCGAATGAATGAATTATCCGTATAACAAACATCTCCTAATGCTTCAATGAGTAAATTCTCCTAATACCCATAATTTTGGATTGTTGAATGAACAAATTGTTGGATTCTATTCTATTTCCCTTGGAAAAACGAATGAGTAAGTCGAGTACTCGAAAATTTCTTCGAATATATTCGATTCGGTCACGAGTACACCCCACATTTCGGAATTGTCAGATAGATCATAAATGACATGACTAGGGAATGATAGCCATGGATGTGTCAATCGTCTTTTTTCCATTTCACGTAATTTCAATTGATCGGCGTCGTTCAGTCGAGCACATGGGAGTTTCCGGTTGATCGAAATAATAATGGAAAAGCAATGGCTGAATTTATTCACTTTTATCATTATTTTTTTCTACTTTATTACTCTTTATTATCACTCCATTTATTATTTATTCGAAAATTCCAATTATTCGAATAAATACTCGCAAGTACATCCTAGCAACTAAGAATTGCGGTCTTCCAATATGTCAACTTATAAACTTTGAAAGCCCTATAAAAACTTCACGTAATCATTTGGTAGGGTGGACTTACCCATGCTTGGCAAACTTTCAGTGACGCTACAGTGGAAAAAGGGTAGTTGTGCGGCTGCACAACTAGCGAACGTCGGAAAATGGAATGCGCTGGGGGTAAACAAAATTTTTTTCTGTATTTAACAAGCACTTTTCTTACCCTTCCCGCTTGAAAGAGAATATTTTTCGTGAGATAACAGATTTATTATCCTTCGTAATCCCTTCGTAAAATTTGCATCGACACGTTTTCTTTTTCGCGTTCAATTTTCGTGCTACTAGCTGATATGGTAATGAAGATTTTCAATAGCAAAAATCAAAATTTGAACGTTGGCGAAACCTAACCAGTCAGTTTGTCTCAAGTTCGCTTGAAAATATTTGTTGAGAAGATTTATAATGTGCCCCACATGCAGGAGTGTAATCATATGATTAGGTGGTTAAAGGCAGCACCCACGGAAATCCTCAGTTTCGAGATGAGTCGTTCCCCGTGTGGCCGGCTGCCAGACAATCACAATCGTAACTTGAACACAGAAAAAAGCGGCCTATCTGTGGAGATACTGCCGTGGACACAGGGCCGAGCGTGGCCATTTGGTGTCCGCCACGCCAGTTAACGCTATTGATTTGGCATGCTACGAGTGGTTTAGCCTGATGTGTCATGTTGTATAAGGAATATTGTACAGTGTAGGGTATGGAACGCGCATCATCCACAACAATTCGTGACGACACGCCCGTATACCCTCAGCGGAAAACTCGTCCGCGCTGTAGACGCATGGGAAACAGCGCCTTCATTTCTCGTCTTCCGGCGTGTTTCACGCTGTTTCATCACTGCCTACGAGTTCATCGTCCTTGAAAATCTTGAAATTCAGCGAAATCTCCAACACAAAAATTTCCGTGGGTGCTGCCTTTAACTTCGCAATTATTATAAGAATTTTGAACAGGTTCAAAAATTTGCTGTTAACCGTAATTACTTTACAATTCAATATTTTGTTAGTCACTTTTGTTGGACTTCCTAGGTTTCCCAAACAATTATAGCCGGTTTCAGAAACGGCGACAGTCGGATATCTGTGCACAGCCCTGCAATTTGTACGCTAAACTACAAGCACATAAACGATGTTGTAGGGGTCACCAAGTACATCTTATTCTATGCGCAATATTTTTTTCTTCTTCATTTTTTTACTACTCTATTCTTTTCTATTATTTTTTCTGTTCTATTTTTCTTCCCCTTTTTCTTCTGATAAAGAGGATAACACCAGATAGGGGCTTCACGACAGCTCGATACTGAAAATTATTTTTTCTCTAAGTTCTTTCCAGTGCTCATCCGTGGTAAAAACGGACATCTACACTTTCAGAATGCGTCGCAAATAGAAACAAAGACCTTTTTCCCTTTTTTTTCAAAGAAAAAATCTTTCACAGGGACGCAACAACTGCACCTTTCATATTGCCATCATGATGGAAATAAGGACAATTTTTAGTGCTTCCATGTGATGAAGGATACGTCCATGCGCAACCCTGACGCAGCTCAAACGCAAGTGTGACGCACGCATTTGTGGCATTGCTTTGGCGGTGCGGCATTTTCATTCGGGGTGTACTAACTTGCTGACGTTTTCATATAAAAGGTCCTCCGCAAACGGATGCGGGCGTCTAACGCGCGACTGACGCACGCACCTAGCAAAATTCTAGCATAGTATAAACTGGTAATCCTGTATGCGTCTTATAGTACTGGTTTCTGGATGATATGCACGGTAGGAAAAATGACTCAAGGCTTTGTCCATTTATCCAGCTAGACAAACATTGACCTCTTCTTCTAATTGTTAGGTCAGGATTAATGGGTCAGTTTCATCTGCAGTGACACCACGAAAAACAGGAACCAGAGGGGTTGCTTTCAGTCGCAGCACCGAAATTTCTTCTGACAGGATGTTCAGTGAACTCCAAACGGCCGTAGACAAGCGGCGGGACCGCGGCGCGGCGTTCTTGGGCAGAGACGCAGGGGCTCTGCATACTGGCTCTGGTGTCTCTGCCAAAGAACGCCGCGCCGCGGTCCAGCACCTTGTCTACGGTAGTTTGGAGTTTACTGTACGCAAGTTTTACACCAAAAAATTTCTTTAAAAAACTACACTCTTTCTCGTGTCGTTCTAGGACGTGTTCCCAAACTTTCATGAGAAAAAAAAAACTATATTTTTTATAGTAGGCATCCCCCAACATGGACTACTTCAAATCCAAACAGTTCCGTAGCCGGTTTAATTATCGTTCACTATGACTTTTGTTTACGCGCCTCTCTGTTTACACTGTATCGGAAACATCAAGGCGTCTGGCTAACACAATGGATAAGTGATTTGTCGACTAATCCTGTGTAAACATATAAACAAATTGGTAGTTCTTCACAAAAGAATCGGGCTTGGACTTCTTCCCAGGTTTCCTTTTAAGGCTCCATTTCTTTGTTAAAATGGAATATAACAGCAATATAAACCAGTACATTCAAAAAGCATGCTAATCTAAACCCTGGACCACGTATCTCTATTGTTGGGGGGGGGGGGGG
>JARK01001514.1:116167-173948 GCA_000688135.1 Ancylostoma ceylanicum
GGGGGGGGGGGGGGGGGGCAATTTTGGTGCAAATGAATAGCAGCCGCGTGCCGCATTACACCCTTTTCGTGCGTATCGCGCACCCCACAGTGATTAATGCCACTATTGATCGGGGTCGACCGCTCTTCATAGGCCGTGGTTTTGCTTATATTATTGCTCTTACAGTTATTCACCGGCTTTTCCTGGGTTCGGCTGAACTTTGCCCGCTAAAGTCGTACGTTCTGGGGAGTATCTGTGGGTTTTGACAAGATTTCTTGTAAATCCTGCTGTTTCCGGTTGAATTCCGAGAAAAATACACTTGTTTAGAAAACCCTACTTGTACAAATAAATATCTATGTATTTCAATAGCTCAGTTGTACACACTAGTGAGATTTAAGAACTTAACAGAAGCCACACTGCCATACAAAGGCTTCGGACACATTGGTCCTATACATTTTCCCAGGATTTAGGCCGAAAACTTCATTTGGGTTAGAACCACAGTGCCTACATAGTACATTTCTGCAGTGATGAGAGATGAAGAGAAATTAGAGAGATAGAGGGATGCGTAAAACCATGCGGTCAACACGACAAAACTTGTATGCCTGCCGTTTAGCGTCGAAGTAGCAACGTTGCGCGCACCTGTGTAACTGTCGTGGTTTTTGAAACACAACATGTGCGCAACGAACTGTCTTTGTTTTTTGAACAATACTATTAATTTACATTGTATAGTATGCCTTCATAAAGTATGGCTGTTTCTACACACTGACCTGTTTCCATGGTCGATTTCAAGAACGCAGATAGTTGAATTTTTACTAATACAGTGGGCATCGATAGCGGTGACCCATCCACGGCCTAGGAAAGAACGCGGCGCGACCGCTCCGCTCACGATGGAATCGTCGCTGCAGTGGCGAATCTGGGTTTTCTCGCTATTTGTTCATCACATTCGATGTTGCTCAACAAGAAAACTATGTAACTGTGAGGATACCCCGTAGCTTGTTTTCCTGCAGGGGATTCCAGTGCGAGCGGCGCGGTCGCGTCGCGTGCTTATTGAGGCCGCAGAGGGGTCACCGCTACTGACGCCCACAGTAAATTTGAAGTTCGTGCTCTAAACGGGAGGCGCCCGAGTTCTCCCTTGTTGTATCACCAAATTCCGCATGTTTTCACGTGTTCTTTGTTTCTCTGACTTCTCTCCAACTTTCATCTTTGGCGAAACGGACTGTATAACAGCACTGGAGCGTACATTCATTCTGGACGCGCTCAAAACTACGTTTTCTTATTCATCTCTGTTCCATTCCTGGCACTGAGCACATCAACTATAAATAGACAAGTAAATGAGTACCTGAATAATAGCCTTATCCACAATACCGTGGTCAAAATAATTAATTAAAAATAATTTAATAATTTCCGCAATTTCCTGAGAAAAATGTCCCATTTCCGTGCAGTTGGACTATCTACCGCGCCGGTGTTCATCAAACATTCCTTGATTGATAACCCAAATGACCTCGCGCACGCCTTAGGTCACTTCATTGCGGTTCTTAACGACAAACCGCGAACAGCTCACTTTGCAACACGTGCACCGATAGCTGGCGACGATAACGCGCGACAGTCAAAACATCGAAAATAGCGTGCAAATCGTGGAGGCGGCAGAGCGGTGAGAAACAGAACATCGTCCAGATGTTGTTCGTACTGTATGAAGAGGTCACCGCTGGTGCAATGTGTAATCCAACCCTTTTTCTTAGCTACAGAACTTTAGCCGAGCTAGGCAGTGCTTTCCCGCTGCTACCGTACGCAAGCAATCGCTTCGTGACCAACCAATCGATCGATGTCACGTGGCAATCGATGGCGCTCCGCCCATTTTGGCGGTCATTTTGCGAGATGCCCCGTTGGCGTCATCGTCGTCCACTTCGCCCTAATTATCGATTGATTTGCACTTGATTAGGGTTCCTACGCAAGAACTGGACATGGTTCGAGTTTCTCGGGGATCCTTCGTCGCTTTCGGGATGCGTGCACTGCTATCCTTGAACTTATTTGTTATCGATTGCTCGTGTTTTCCGTATCGCCTCCATTTGCAGATGAGTATCATTCGTTTCAGAGACTCACTGCCTAGCAGTACTCCCTGTGAAGAACAAACCCGGAATTGAAGATGGCGGACCAACTGAAAAAGGCCATGGGCGACCTAACGGTGAGCCTTTCTTTCGTTACCTCGATCTGCCACTGCAGAAGGTTCTTGTTGGAAACATATTCTCGTGGAGAGAGTTGACACCTCGCAGTAGGTGTGAATTGAGACGTAAGATCATTTGGCACATAGCTGTCGAGACGCCATCTTTAACTAGTCCGCCAAACTTGGCGGATTCAAGAGACTTGTTTGAAGTCTGTGGCGGAGATCGTAGGAAAGATGCGTATCGATCGCCACACCAAGTGCCCCAGCGGGGAGAGTGAAAGTCGGGGACTGATGTCCGATATGTGGGAAGTTTGCAGGGCATAAACAGCTTGCATGACTTGGAGTAGCTCAGATACTAAGAATTCCATGGAAAACTAGAGAACAGAAGCTTTCACGGTGCCAAGATTCAGGGATTTCCGTATAGTAATTCCCCTGAACTCTTATCAGGAGATTAACTACTCTGATGTTGAATGGCAATACATTTGGCGAGGTTTGTTTGGCAACCTCGCAGACCGTCAAATGTATTGCCAAACACGAAGTCCCGTAAAATGTATCGCCAAACAAACCCCGTAAATTGTATCGCCAAACAAACCCCGTAAAATGTGTCGCCAAACAAACCCCGCAAAATGTATCGCCAAACAAACCTCGCCTTTTGTATCGCCAAACAAGCTTGATTGCGCAAAAATTCTGATAACACCGGGAACCGTACCGTGGTTCTGATATCGGGAGTCCGCTGCTTTACCAACTGCGCCATCCTAGTCGACACCGATGATGATTGAATCACCCGCTAAGAATGAAATGAACATATTAACCCGTAAAATGTATCGCCAAACAAGAAGTCCCGTAAAATGTATTGCCAAACAAGAAGTCCCGTAAACTGTCTTGCCAAACACACTGTCTTGCCATTTGTATCGCCAAACACCCGTAAACTGTCTTGCCAAACACATTGTCTTGCCAATTGTATCGCCAAACACCCGTAAAATGTATCGCCACACAAACCTTACCTTTTGTATCGCCAAACACCCGTAAACTGTCTTGCCAAACACACTGTCTTGCCATTTGTATCGCCAAACAGGCTCTTCACTCATTCTCCCGTAAAATGTATTGCCAAACAAAATTTTATCCCGTAAACTGTCTTGCCAAACACATTGTCTTGCCAAATGTATTGCCATTTAACATCAGAGTACACGGAAGGAGCTCCTGTGGTCGCTGCGATCGTCGTTACCGGTGGGATCGATGCGTATCCTTTTGGCTAATGTCTTCTCCATGACATGGCCTGGCACTATTCCACATCCGGGCCCTCATCCCTTACGAAAAAGTCATTTTTACTCAATTTGTATCGAAGTGCATCAAGGATGTTCTTTACATCGTCACCAATCATGTCTCATTGACGTTCATTGGTATTAGGGCAAAATGAACGAGTCATGGCGGTAGTGAAAGTAGTGCTCATCAACTACTTTGCGTTCTGCTTTCGACGCAGAGGTGGTCAGGTCGTTTATGGACCTCCATGATGATTGTGGTGAAAACCGGTGAAGTCTGGTGAGATCCAAGTAATCAGTTTGCTAGATTCTGGCTTGCTTCATATGATCTGGTATGGCTGCTCTTAGTCTAGAGCTAACTTAACCCGAGAATACTCGCTTCGATTTGGGTGTATTTGTCTATGTGGACATTACTTTTGCACAAGCTCTTTTAGCTGAGTAGAACACCAAGGCATGGTTTGGTCCCCTTGCCTCAGAGCAAGGAACTGTGATGTTTACGAGGAGCAGCTGAGTAGTGCGCACTTCCCTCCGCGAACCCTATCAATGCAGACAAAGAAGGGAACGAGGAAGCCGCTTTTACAGCGAAACATTGGTTGTATCGATTTAGATGGTAGAGAGGTTCTGTGTGAACCTAGACTTCGAGAACTTTTAAGGCTTTGCATAATCAGCAGAGGATCTATCATGACGTTATTCCTGCTCAGTTGGGTGTTCCTGTGAGAAGATTTGCGACAACACCTGTGTATTGCCACCGCGTCTCTCTAGATAATCAGGTCATTGTCAACTTACTTCCTCGGTACTTTTCCTCTTCTAGTTTCGTGGGTTTCTTCGACCACACATGTTCTGCGCCACTCATGCAAAACTGGTCTCAAACATCGGTACGATAATGTTCTTGCACCCTAGAGTTTCCTTGGTTCAGCCAGACGACGTTGTACGTTACTTCAGAAAAAAGAGGCGTTGCAAGAAAATCGGCGCAATTAGTGTCGAAAAGGCAGGCATTTTTGGTGGTACAGGTCTGCCTAAGTTGGGATCGCACACCCGTACCAAGTTCTGCATCTGCGTTCACATTAGAAGTTAGGCATGTTAGTTCGGTCACTTTCTTGTGGTAGGTGATGAGGATAGTGAAAGTGGCTGACTGTGCATATTGAAGTGAACCTAGTTGATTCGGATATTGCTTCAATTTGAGGCATAGAAAGAGGCAAAGTTATGGGCATTGGTGGCATGGGATTATGCATGGACCACTCACGGTATCGGTGGAGTCCTGCTAACGGCCACTTTCGGCTTACATCTTGTCAGCTTGTTTGGGTGCAGTTTTTAAGTTGGGAAAATCTTCATTGGCTCAAGTAGTGCTTCTGCATCTAGAAACCTTGAATCTGATGCTATGAAAGCCATAGTCACGACACGAGGAAGAAGTGTTGTACAGGTCAGGCTTCATTACAAATAGATTTCATTTCGACATACTAGGCTAGTTATTTGCATTTCCCTTGTAAACAAAGTTCTTAATTGAAAAACCGACAGCTGTTTTGAATACTCACAGATTTATACTAGATCTATCTCAATAGTACTCTGATATTGGATATTATACGATTTCTATATGGCCTATAGGGCCTTTGAGGCGCATTTTCACCATCGGCTCTACCTAGTGCAGGGATTTATTGCACAAGTTTAATTGTATCACGAGGAATTTCCGTACTGTGCAACAATTGTTTACATGGTTTAGACGAGTTATGGCCATAGTAACGGCGGCTGCCGCAAGAAACACTGGCTCATTTACCAGTTCGTGTGTGTGAAATGTGCTTGACCATTGTATCCCTCATTTTTGCGGCATCACTGGCGTCTCTACAAAATAGCCTGACGTTTGCCCGTTCGCAAGCAGGAATTTTCTCTATCCTTCACTTTCGCAGCTGTTCGATCACTTTTCTTCTTTTGCTCGTCGTCTCTCATCTTTGCATCTCTTAGTGACTTCTCCATTTTCTTTTTCAGTAGGATAGGCATGTGTCAAAGGAAGCTCCACTAAGATAGGAAGGCAGATAGGAAGTCATAAAGCGATATGCACTATACACAACCAAAAGGTTTATATGAGGAATGGAGATTGTGCTTATCTTTTGCAAGAGTCACTAAGTGCTGGTCATGGCTGTCGAGCATGTTGCGTTATTTTTGTCGCCACTGATCTCTAGAAAAGACATCTAACCTAGGGTTAAGTGTGAACATCGTACAACCATTTACATGATGCGCACACGGATTGCTGCAAAGTTACAGAGGAATTTTCGACTTTGAGATTTTGGGCAGAAGAAGTGGGATAGTGCCGGATCATTTGCAGTTTCCGTATGTGTGGGACTCAACTCGAGGTGCTCACACAATGACAATTCCTTTGGAATTGAGTAGCACGATTCCAACTCAATCACTTTTTATTGTAGGTGAGCACCATTGCTCTTCCTGAAAAGCGCCCACCTGGTACAACTGGGGCCAATACGGAATTTGTGGCAAATCTCACCTCTCTCAGTAGGTTTTAAGACTTCCGTTAATGAGCATTCGTTGTATGTACCGGCGTCCTATATTTGCTTTGCATTGTAGAGCTCAAACCCAATGTGCCTTTTTACAAGTACGACATTCGGATGTATATAGTGTACAAAGGAAAGGACGGAAAGGAACACCTCAAAGAGCTCACGAAGCAGACAAAAGACGAGTGAGTGTGTCCTAATTTTCTAGCATATTCTGTTTGTGACCGTTTGGTAATGTCAGACTAGCCATATAATTAATTTTTCAGTTTTCCTGAGCAGGAGCGTAAGACCGGCACAGTGCTTGTCTACAAGCATCTGCTGAAGTCCCACCCAAACATCTTCCCACAGGATGGAGCGCTTCTCTATGATCGCGCCGCGGTCCTCTTCTCAGCCCAGAAGCAGATCAAATTGGACGGCGATGTACTCCTTCAACACTTTCAATCCCTTCAAGTTGCGCTAAATTTCTTTTTTAGGAAAAGGTTTTCACACTACCTGCGAATTTGGTACCAAGTGCTGGGGAAGATGCCGTCGGCGTGCGAGTCGTAGTCAAGAAAGTTACTGACGGATTCCAGGTTGGGCTTAATGCATAAGATTCTCAAAATCGTACTCAACAAAGAATTGATTTTTTTAGGTGACGTCCAATGATCTCCAGAAAGCTGTGAATGTTCGTGATATTGAAAAGGACAAAGGAATTCTTGAAGTGCTGAGCCTGGCTATGTCTCAGAAGGGTTACATGGAAACGTAAGTTACATGAGGCACCAGTTTTTCCTAATCGTTGAGGATTTGCTAGGTTCTGTACCCGAATGATTTGTATTCAGATCCCAGTTCGTGACGTACGGATCTGGCGTCCACTACCTCTTCGATCACCGTGCGCTGGGCTTCAAGTGAGTAACTTCAGTCCAGTCATTTTCTTGTGGGTCGGTGACGTACCGCTAGAAGAGAGTGTTGTTGAAAGCGTTTAATTCCATTATCTTCTGCTCACTGAGATGAGAACTGGTGTATTAAGTAACTGAAAATCGATAGCAACAAAGGAACAAGGATAGAAGTGAAGTGCAGAAAGCCGATATTTGTAGCTCCTTTTATCAGTTTTCTCTTTCGTTTGAATTTGCACCATGTCCTTATTGCAGGAGCGCCTAGGTTTTTTTGTCAACTTGAAGTATTGAGTGGTACCTGAATATACTTCTCAGCATTGGATGCTACTGTTTTATTGGGATTCATGCTACAGGGACCACGAAGTGCCTGAACTCATGGATGGGAAGTATATGGGTATTGGCCTGTCGAAGAGTGTGAAGGTCCTGGAGGGCGAGAAGGGACAGCCATGTGGTGCTTACGTGGTTACAGATGGTGAGTTCATCCTTCATGAAAACGTATTACATGCAGGACATGTGTTGATTTCGTTATAGTTACGAAGGGGGCGTTCCACATGGATGATCAAAATTTGCTGGAGAAGATCTCGCAGATGTCGATGTTCATAGATCCAAGATCAGGACAGTCTCACTTTTCCGTTCAAGCTGCCACGCAGCCATTCAATCAGAAGAACATTCTGCAGCTTATCAAAGGTATTTATGCGCATCCTCTGTCTGTTTATCATAATAGTCTCGTTGTTAGATGTGAACGCTGCTGTTTAGGGTTGTATGTGAGAACCACTTACGGAAAGAAGAAGACCTTCCCCATCGGAAATCTGGCACAACCAGCGAACCAGCTGAAGTTTGTCTCTTTTTAGTTGAGTTGCAAGGCTGACGTACAACTTCTGTATTGCAGGTTCCAAACTACGGACGGAACCCAGTGTACAGTGGAGCAGTACTTTAAGAAGCACTATAATATCCAGCTCAAGTGGGTGATTTCGAATCCTTATTACGTATACGCATTATTCAAAATATGTACGGCTGTTGCTGATATGAAATTGTCTGGTTTCGTTTCTGAGCCATGGCAGCAGTTCGATTATGGACGATTTACTCTCACTCCATTTGTTTGATTGAGCTGAGGACAAGCTTAGCATTTTGACTCGTTCTTAATTGTTGCGGATGATTTCAGGTATCCTGGGATGTTCACTGTGTCGGAGCGCCACAATCCTCACACGTACTACCCTGTTGAGCTGCTTCGAGTGGCTCCCTCACAGAGAGTCACGCTTCAGCAACAAACTCCGGATCAGGTTGCTACCATGATTAAGGTGGGTTTATCCTTTTTCGCCATACTCTTAAAGGTTTTTGTCCATTCTTGTCTAAAATCCGATTTTTAAGGCATGTGCCACCTTGCCGCAGAATAGGCTGCATCAGACAAAGCTTCTGAAAGACGCGTTGGCCATCAAAGAAGGAAACCCGCATCTCAGCGCTGCAGGCATCAGTGTTGTGAATGGTTTCACATCGGTACGAACTTCCTAGAAAGTTTTTGCGAGAGAGAGGAACACTGTTTAATTGCCCTCTGCAGGTTCCCGGGCGCGTGCTACCGTCCCCGTCGATTGTTTATGGAGGAAATCAATTGGTGAAACCAGTGGACAATGTACGGATTGATACTTTTACAAAATGATCTCGAATAACGTTAGCAATCTAGTGGACATCTTTCAGTGCAAGTGGAATGGCGACCGTTCCCGCTTCCTCGAGCCGGCAAGGCTGCACAACTGGGCCGTGTGTGCGACGCTAACACAGAACGACAGTCGGCGACTGAACGTCAAGTTAGAGATTATTGCTCGAGTCATGAAGAATGCCTTCATGTTAAACTCTGCTTGCTCAGGTATTATGTTGATTTAACTAGGGAGTACGTCGCGCGGATTGAAGGACGGTGCCGCCAACGCGGGGTGGATGTGGAGCCGTGCGCTGAGATTTTCAATCTCCAGCGCCAAAACTTTGAAAGCTTGAAGGTGAGCGTTATTTACTGAGGGTATTCATATTGTCCTCGGAAGTGGCGATTTCTTGTTTGTTGATTTGTTTGGAGAGTTGCGTCTGAGAATATGAGGATGTAGTTCTTTTTTTTAGTTCGTTCGGGAGAGGGTAAAGAGGAAATGCTAACTAGATATCTTAAACGGAGCATAGCTTCGGAAATTGCAGTTCCGAGACTGTTACAATGTTTGCCCTGTGGTTGCCTCGTATGTAAAATCAATGGCAAATGAAGTTTGAAGTAGGCTTGCTGGCCATCCAGTCATTGTGTAGTAACCGCTTAGCCAGCGGAAAGCCAACGGTTCTTATTTATCAATACATGTGCAGCAACGTACACCTTGTGCGTGGTTTTTGAATTGTTTCTTGTCGCTTTGCCGCTTTTGGGACGTGCGAGCTTCTCTTGGAGAAAAAAAGTCATACCGTGGGTATTGAGTGTGTGATTAAAAGAAACTTGAAGTAACTGGAGATCCTCTCCAAGAGCGAATGTCAAACAATGGTCGCTCATCGATTTTTTTTTATCTCACCTGTCTTATGCCAATTCTATGCTTGTTCATAGTTCACTTTGTTTAGGAATGGTACGCGTCACAGAAGGCGAAGAACCGTCGCTACCTCATGTTCCTCACATCCGACGGCATCAAACAGCATGGCAAGTTTTATGGATCATAATGAATCGGGATATTCGGCTCTCTCTCTCGAGGACTCCTTTTATGATAGGGTGTCATTGCAGATCTAATCAAGCTGCTGGAAATTGAATACCAGATTGTTTCCCAGGAAATCAAAGGAAGCAAGGTCGACGCTGTTCTGTCAAGGAACCAAAACCAGACTCTCGACAATGTCGTTGCCAAGGTACTTGAATGAATTTTTTGTTTATACTATTGTGATGTCGTGAGGTGCTATTTGGTGGTACATTTGTTAGATGACTTTGCAAAGTTTCCCCAGTTTTGCTCATGAAATCTATGCAGATCAACGAAAAACTTGGCGGTGTCAACTACAATATCATGCTCGGGACGAGGCCCACAGATGAGTGAGTTGATTCAAGTGTTTTTATCAGTAGCTGCATGTTTTGTGCAACATAGTTGTTTCAGCGTCAATAAGTGGATTTCGGACAAGGACCGAATGTTTGTTGGATTCGAGATATCAAATCCTCCGGCGCTGTCAAAGGTCGAGATCGAGCGTGGGGCCACTTATAGGGTAGATATTCATTTCTGCGACTATTTTATGAATCTAGGGATATACTAACACTTCTGTTCAGATGCCGTCTGTTCTTGGATGGGGCGCTAATTGTGCGAAGAACCCCCAGCAATATCTTGGCGACTACGTTTATATCGAACCTCGTCAGTCCGATGTGAGTTTCCAACCATGCAACTATGCTGTTCCCTTCATAATGTTCCCTTTTTTGCAGATGATGGGGGCTAAACTAAGCGAACTCATCGTGCAAATCTTGAAAAGATTCCGCAGTGCCACCGACGTCGCCCCACGCCACATCGTGCTCTACTTTTCAGGAATCTCCGAAGGACAGTGGAGCCTGGTGAGCGGATATTAACGCTGAAGTTGGTTGAGTTTATTGTAGTATACTTTATTTTCAGGTCGCGGATACGTACATGAGAGCCATCCATACAGGAATCAAATCTTTGTCGGCCAGCTACAAGCCTAGCCTGACGGCTCTGACTGTATCGAAGGACCACAACGAGCGCATCTACAAGGCGGTATGTAAACTTCGTAGTTTAGCTGGTGAACTGAATGTTATGTGTAAGTTTTCAGAACATTACTGGTAGCCGTGCCACTGAGCAGAACATTCCCCCCGGTACGGTTGTGGATACGAAGATCGTTTCGCCGGTCATCAACGAATTCTACCTCAATGCGCACTCCGCATTCCAGGTTAGAGAAATTTTCTATGAATTTAGAGGGACATTTCGTTTGTCTGGGAGTAGATCTAGATTACAAATAATGAGTGGAACCGCTGTCTCTTGTCTATTTTGCATAGTAAGGGGTGGCAAAGTTCGTAGTGTCGGTCTTGAACATCTTCATGTGTCCCTTGTAGCTCCTCTTAAATGCAGCGCTCACGAAAATTCCCGCTTCCGAAGTCAATCGTTTATCGTGTGATCGGTTGCGAGAGAATCGCAACAATCAAAGAACAACGCAAATAATATTGCAACATATCTGCGAAAATATTACCGTGGGCCCTGATCTCGGTGTGCCTTTCTGTTGTTCGCACGCGGCAGTTTACGAATATATAGTTTTTTTTGCACGTTTCGCTCATTTCCTAAGTTAGATATAAGTTTTACGTCTCGGAAATCTCCGAGTGATAGCGATACCTCTTGAAGATACGTTTTCGTGATTGCTATCACTGAGGCTGCATCTAGTGGGCCTCAGTTCCACACGATTTTGTTCACAAAGAGCAAAATTTATTAGTTCTATCATGGTTCTACTGTGGAAATGGTCTTCCTGCTTCGAATCCGCAAACTGCGGTTTTTAGGGCACAGCGAAGACGCCGAAGTATGCCCTCGTCTATGATGACTCGAACATCCCCATGAATGTTGTGGAAGGAATGACCCATGGTCTGTGCTATTTGCACGAGATCGTTACGGCGACCGTCTCTGTGCCCGTTCCTCTCATCGTGGCTGACCGTTGCGCGAAGCGCGGTCATAATGTGTATATTGCCAATTCGTGAGTTTTACAGTTACATTACGGTTTCCCTAGATTTTTATTATTGCAGTTTGGTCACTTTCAACATATATCGAGGTCTTTCTCTGTTTTACGCACTCGTTTTCAGAAACCAGCGCGATGCCGTGGGAAGTATCAAGGAGGCGAACGAGCGGCTCGTCAATCAGGGCGAGCTGCAGAAAGTTCGCTACAACGCGTAGTGCCTCGGAGGACTTGCCATCTCAACTAACTTGCCCGGGTTGTTATCCATAATTCTGTTGTTATGTACAGTTGTGTAAATCATTCACTTGAAGTTCTTGTTCATTAGCCTAGTATATAGTAAATATTTAGTTGTGTTGAACTCATTATGATTTCATGCCAGGAAATAAATCTCTGAAGCTGCGGTATTCTTGTTTACAGTCGAATGATGAGCTGTGAGGGTTTTCTGATTGGTGGCTCAGTTTCGAAAAGTAATTGTAGCAACTTCCTGCTAGTCTTCAAATCTAGAGGTAAGTTGGGTAAGTGTTGTGGTGTAGTATGTTTGGGTGCATGTGTTCTTATTGAGCAGAAGTTGTAACCAAAGGCAATTCTGAGTACATCATTTAAGCCTGTACACCTGGTACCTATTGGGAGGTCTTGTATTTTGGTGTTGATAGTCTGTTTTAGAGTCCAGGGATCATAATGAGATGTTCAGTGACGTCATAACGGAAACCGAGCAGCATAGCTCAGCTGAGCAGCTGACTGTTCGCGCTAAGATAGGCATACAATGAGAGCATCTGCTCGTGATTTCCTGGACTTTCTCCATTTGCAGGCAAAAAAAGACCTCGTGCGATTGGAGCGCAAAACTGGCCGTTGAGCGCCATATCTTTATATGCACTTGTGGTCGTTGTTGTGTTGGAGTACGGCCATGTTTCGATGTGAAACGTTTTGTTTACCTGGTATCATTGAAATTTCGATACTATTGCGGGCTTGGCTATGTTTGTTGCTTTAACGTTGTCAAGGGCTGAGTCTGCCTGCTCTCTGTGGCTTCGAGATTTTGGAGTGAGATTGTTTGTGGTACTTTATAAGCGTAGGCACTTTGATTTTGATTCGATCCTTTTTTGTTGTCATTATCATCCGCTTTTAAGGCACCTGCTAGAAGACAATAACATGACAAGTAATTTAAAGGTATAACACGTGTTGTCATATTCATTGCATCGAATGACCATTTAATACTAGTACCAGGGCAGTTTTCATTTCATGATTATCGGACACTTGACACCCGCGCGCGTCTGGCTCTGGTAAGAGAATGCATAGTTAGGTGATAGAGTGAGTTGGAGCACTTTTTGAATTACGTTTCGCTGCTTCCTACCGAGTTGAAAAGAAGAAAATGGCCTGACGCTACGCGTGTGGATGGTAAATGTCCGTAGACGTCACTTCAATGTTTGTTGTTCCGTCTATTATACGATAGAGCAACGCTTCTCGAGCTTTGAGCGAGCATCATGAGCGACGATTTGCAGCCGTTTTCAATTAGACTTGGGATAATATGGGCTATTGTGGTGGGAGAGATGATTGTCCGTTTTGTGACTGCCAATAGTACTTCTGTCTGTGATAGTTTTTTGTTTTCAATGTTGTTTAGCGCCAGCTATTGCCGTTAAGGGCAAATTAATATTAGATGCGTGCACTTGACGCTTATGCGTTCATATGCTCAAGGATAGGGCTAGTCGCATTGCTGACGCAGCTCTGACGCGTGCGTTTATGGCCTCGCGTTCTTTTCATTGACGATGCACATTCCGCGTTGAACGGTCTTCATGGAAAATCTGTCGCAAATGGATGCGTGCGTCAGATGAGCGACTGTTAACGCGCCTGGCACAAATAGTCCGTAAAAATTGCTCTTTATGCAGATTTTTAACACTTGTGCTCTCTGCTATCTTGCTTCGTGAGCGTTTTGCTGCTTTACAATGAATATAGTCTCGTCTACGGACACTTACCACCCGGGAGCGTGGCGTTAGGCCTTTGTGCTCTTTAGACTTGAGAGTGAAGAACTAAGCATGATTTGCAAGATATTTTTGTAGGTCCCTTTCACCATTATGGTCTCATTAGCTGAGACCAATGATAAACCGCAATGGGACGTGGGACCTGTGGAGTCTCCCATACCTGGGACCTGTGGGGTCTCCCGTGGGCTATCGTATGGCGGCCCTACATACGCGGGTGGTAAGTGCCTGATGATCCTATAGTCTATTTCATATGGGAAGCTGGCTGCCTATATGTGCCCTGTTCCTGTCCTGCACACTTTCTCGTGCTGTTTTTCCTAACATCAGTGAACTATCTTCTCCTCTGGAATGGACCATAGATACTTTGAACTGTTTAGAACAGCTGGGTTTTCGTCGAGTTTGGTAATTTGTTTATAAACCTATCGTTCAAAGATGCTGTTATCATCGAATCAAGTGGATTTTCTTTAAAATCGCACTAGTGCATATCGAGATTCCAGTAGTTTGTTTTAAAGTCCTAGGCGACTTTTCTAGTAAATTTATCTAATCTCATGTTCTTATTTCTTTGAACCTGGCATTTATTGTAATCTTGATACTACTACTGTGTCAACTACGTTTGTTAGGTGAAAGATGTATTCATTTGCTCGACGTTTCGACTCAATCGTCGTCTTCAGGAGCCTCTTATTTATTTATTTGTTTATTTATTTATTCATTTATTTTTTTATTTATTTATTTAATGCTGCTGTCGTGATTGGTCAGTCCACCTACCAGTAGCGGAGCCTGCAACTTCTCACCCTCGAGTCATTGCTCTCCTCTGCGGTACTTGCCTAAGTATGCGTCAGTTTCGTGCTGTCTGTCATCCACAGCTTAAGTTAAACTTTTATGTTAGGTTTTTTTTGTTTATGGACATTTTTGTGTGCTCACTGGATCAAAATAGTAATTCATGCTAGATGCGTACGTTCGTCGCGCTTGCTTCTATATGATAATGGATTCACCCAGTCGCAGTCCTTACGCAACACACTCTGGCGAGACACACCCTTTGTTCTTTTCGCAGCTGCCGCGTCTTTTCATTGAAGATGTGTCATTCCGCGTTGACCGCTGTTCGTGGAAAATCCTCCGCAAATGCATGCGTGCGTCTGACGCGTGACTGACGCACGCACCTAGCGTCAGGCCTTCATGTCTTTTTGGAAATCACAGCGAACAGTGCATGGCCTGCACGATGCGTCACATTCACATTAGTACCCTTAGTACCCTATTGATCGCCTGAAATCAGCGCCGAACAGCCTTTTCGGGAAAGGAACGACAACAACTTTTTATGAAATTTTCTACCGCGCTGATACGCGGGCGTGTGAGAAGTGCCAATGATCGCATCTAAAGGAATCAAATGGGACTATCGCAAGGACTATCTATACATATATTTAGTACCCAGAAGTAAGATTCCATCATGAGTATCCATAGGCTAACTACGTACGTAAACACCGTGAAAAGTACGAAGGGGAATACGGTCTCCGCATGGGATTTGAGGAGAGCCCCAAAAAGAATCTCAAGTGGCGAGTTGAAAGAGCGCTGGACTCGGTAGAGATTGTCTTCGATGTGACTGGTAAAAATATAATATCGATGACTGCAAGAGCGATTTCTTTAGTTGTGTAGCTTTTTCTTTTTTGGGTGCTGTTGCGTGGGGAAGCATGAACAAAGGTACCAAAAATCGCTGAAGCTCAAATCATCTACATAGTCGTAGTTCACTGATGCAACCAGATCCATTAGGATTCACGAGCCTTTCTGGATAAGATAGGAAAATGTACACGAATTTGACAGAATAAATCTCAAAGCATACATAAATTTGACCGTGTTGTCCACATGAACTCAATCTCCTGTTTTGCAGCATCCTGGATATTTCAGCAGATATAGCTCCATGCTCGCTAATTCTTGGATCAGCGCATGTTCTAGCAGGTGATTTTGTAATGCTCATGCTTCACAGCGTTGATGTATGGAGAGATTATTGCTGGTGGTTATTATTACGATATCAGCGGATATGGGCGAGGAAGTATACATATAGTGTGTTCCGTGAACATCTGTCAGTTTCTCCTGGTAGATTCTGACGCAGACTTGAGGAAGTCGTACACCTCCACAAATGCATGCGGATGTTCCCTAAATTTTTCCATGAGATGTTCCTTATACTCTGAACAATTTCTTATTCTGAACAATTTTCGCCTCTTCTTCCTACTACAATCTTTGCATTTCTTCACAAAATTTCGGGGAAAGCGGACAGTGTATAATCACCGAGTGAGGATTTCATGAACTATGACTGGAAGGTTCTGAGCTTTTCACTTCACCAATTGCCGGTAATTAGTGCTAGGAGCCGTTCGACAATGCATATCAGTTATTGCGCAGAAAGCCCGTCCATTTTAGAGAGCCAGGGAGATCACAGCCTTCCTGGGGAAAATCAGGAGTCCATCCACAGAATTGTCGGTCAGGACCAATTTCTCAGTTCAAGCTAATCAGTACCTTCATAATTCAATTTGACCTTCTCTCTAGGGATCCAACTGTTTTGTTAACAATTCTATGGAATATAAGATCTGCATATGTTGCTGCACGGTTTTTCTTTGAACGAGACCAGTACTATGTACTATTATCTTTCGTTACTGCCATGACATTACATGGTAGTTATTTCTTGGGGCTCATAAAAGCCGACTATTTCTATTTGTTTGATTAATTACTTAGGAATCGACTCGAAAGTCTGATTGCTTGGAGAATGAAGGGCTCTACATTCATTCTCATGACTCCTCCAGAGTTTCACTGCTCCACTTTCTCGAACATATTCATTGGATTTCTAATGTATCAAATGCGCTATGTAGTTGATTCCTGGTGGCTATCTCATGCGAGGGAGGTGTTGGCATCATCTCAAACCGACGAGGGTCCCGGTGCGAAAGGCCGCAATTGTGTCGAAATAGATCACTTGCTATTAATTTGCCAGCTTCGTTGTCCGTTGCTTGGTTTCATCGCTCTCTTCCTTTATTTCTTTTCTTCTCTGCATTTGCATAATCGTTTGCTCATCTCTCCATAGTTTTCCAAGTGGTTAGTGATGGATAACGCTCTTGCTTTGTTCCTGTTGTTGGCTCATACTTGTCAGTGCTACTTGCTCATTCTCTTGCTCGAGTTCTTTTTGTCTGTTTATCATCCAAGGTTTATTTTGGCCAGATTATGATCTCAAGAGACAATTTGAACTAAATTCATCCACTGGGCTGGCCTAAGATTATCCGTGCGCTTGCCTTAAATTGAACAGAATAAGATTTTTATTGAAAAAAAAAGCTTAGTGTCGGGGCTCATGAACGTTTCCGGAAAGGATGTGATCTATCCACCCTTCTGAAGTACGAGTTGTTATAGATCTTCTGGCATAATGGCTATACTTTGTGCGAGTAACTCGCCTCAGTCTGTACTATGTATTGATGAGGACAGCAAGATAAATCACATTTTTTGGATAAATTCGTCCATCCTGAAATGGAGTGGGAAGCTCAGAACCTTCTCAGGAACACTCATGAATCCTGCTACAGGTGTTGGATTGCTCTCATTGTGGCAGTATAGCGGTTCTATGTTGAATTTTACTACGCCTGAAGCATGAACTTCCAGATTTTATCCTGGAGGAATCTTATATTTCATCACTATGTATAAAGTCGCCGTCGTTTATATAGCGGTGGAATAAAGTGAACTTCTTGATCTGATCTGTTGGAGGGCAGGTCCTGTTCGGCACGGGCCGGCATGCATAGTTGAGATTACCCAGTGTAAACGTGCTACCACCTGCGCCAATGGTGTCATATTCGTTTACCCTAGGTGTTCTCAGTGTTAGATGGCGGTCCAGGTCAAAAATTCGGGTCCACAAAAAGCGGTCCCCTCCTAAGCAGGTATAATTTGTTTCGATTTCTACCGCGGGATCTGGATCGGCTATAAGTAGAGATGAATTTTGCGTAACATCTCCTGGCAGGATGAATCTCGACGACCAAGATCCAGCCTTGTCTAGCAAGCCGTGATCCAGGGCTGGGATTCATGAAATGCAAACCATGCAAACCAACGATGGCTAGCGTGATTGGTTATCCCATAGACTATGTAATTTGGAGAGACGCAGGACACAAAAGTTGGTTTGCTAGCCTGGTTTCGCTTGGTTTTGCGGTCAAGAATCCTAGCCCAGACGGTCAGCGCCAAATTCCTTGCGGTCAGAGCTAGTTGAGCGTACGATGCGGGGTCAACCGTTTGGCGATAACATACCAACGAGGGGTCATTTGAGAAGAGCTGAAGGGTTGTGGAGACGGGGAAATTTGTTGCACAAGTTGGGGATGTGCTTTGCATCTTGAGAAAGGGTAGAGGATCGTATGAGGGGGGAGGGGGGAGGGTGAGTTTTGTGGGTTTGATTTTATATGGAGAAGAGGAGAGGGTCGTGCTTTCGCTGGAATAGAGGCATTGCCGAGGCATCGCTGTGTATAATGGAGAGGAAGTTGTTCCGAGGTTGGAACCTTCGTACAGGGTTCGAATTTATGCCATAGTCTCATTTTTCTAGGGTTACGATAGATATACTGTAAGTTACTACGGTAAACCACAGAACCCTCTCAAATTTCGTATAGAGGGGTTGTTGTAGGCATTGATCACAGACTGTCGACATTACTTCGCGTGTCACCTTCGCTTTCTGCCCGAAATTGGCGTTTTCTCTGCATTTCCTACCGTAACCTACCGTATTCGTACGAAAACGGGTTACGGTCTAAAATGGACACGATATTCGTGATCAGCGCCCCAAATAACCCCCCCCCTTAGGCAAAATTCGAGACTAGAGTGCTGCACCTACAGTACACCTACCGTAACCCTGCAAAAATAGGATTGCGGTACAAAATGGATAGTGTATTCTTGTTCAGCACCGTGGAAAACTCCCATGTGCGAAGTTCGAGCGAAAGAATGTTTTTTTTTTGTAATTTTGGGGCAGATCTAGCCGAATAGTGCCGGATAAGGTCAGTCGCGTCGCTGACGCAACGAAAACGCACGCATGTACGGCATCGAGGCAGCCACGCGTGCTCTTCATTGAGGATGTTCATCCCGTGATGACTGATCTCCATGGAAAATCTCCTGTAGATGGATGCGATGTGATGGTAAGGTATAAATTGCCGCATGGAGGATGTAGTCATTAGCTGGAAGACGTACGACTTTTCATTAAAAACAAGAAAATGGTTGCGTAAAAATTTGTAAAATGAATTTGAATTTGTTAAATGGCGTAAAAATTTATAAAATATATTTAAATCTCTAAAATGATAGAGCGCGTCATTGCGACGCGTCATAATGACAAATCTAAAATGTCCTGTGTTTAGTGCGGGAGATGTTAATTCGCTTATTTATGCAAAGATAATCATCGCGTACGGGACGCACTATAGGGGCGATTTCTTGGTGATTCTATCGACACTGGGAGACATTGAACTAAGAAATTCATGCCTAGCAGCTAATTCTCCAAAGATTGTAAGTTGGCGCTTCGTTGGATTGGTAGTACAATTAGAAAATAGTGATGGCTGGTGTTTTATGTGTTAGTATGAGCGGCTTGTTGCTTATTCTAATGCGATAATCTATCCAAGCAGCACTAGTCTATGATCACGTCATCACAAATTCCCTTCATCTGTTCTCGCGCCACTGATTTGAATTCCTCGCTTGCTGCTTGTTTCCTTCCCTTGTTGTCGATAGCATCGAATTCTATCGATGAATGGTCATGTGCAGATGGCTGGCCGCAGCTTCTGAGTCATCCTAGCGCCGCAGCCGCCTATTTTTTCTTCCACGAACGCCCTGATAGACTCTTGCGCGCCACGTCCGGAGCCTTAAGCGCCTTAAACTGATTTTGTTGCCTCTCGAGATGACATGTGTTTCCGGAACATCCTAACAAATTCATTTAAATGCTTTCTTTCAGAGGCTCCTGTTGTTTTCGGAAATCAGCCGTTGTTCCAGCAAAATGGCGAGTGATCAGCTCAAGAACGCTATGAAAGATCTGTCTGTGAGTTTGGTTTTGTGTTGTCGAGCACCCTCACTGGACATCTCGCTAATTGATTAGTTTTCAAACTTCTGATGACGTCATCCTTGCTATTCTCGGACGTTCCATCTGTTTGTACTCATTTAGAAGTAGTTACTTACAACTTCCATATTTCTCGAAGACGTCGGAGGTGGCTAAAAAAGAACAAATTTCTCGGTCTTTTTCCTCCGTTCCTGGCTGAAACTATCGCTAATTTCTTCATCATCCATTCAGGTGTGGATGCTTCATTGAGATTACCCAGGGTAACGTGTTAGCGCTCGTGCAGGCTATAGGTAGATTTATGTGCTGCTAAGATGTTTACCCTGGGTAATCTCAACGATGCATGCGGCCTCAGAAGGCTTGTCACATCATGTCACAGAAAGTTCCAATGGTGGCCCGCTCACTTTCGTTCGGACAGGTTAGAACAGGATCTAGGAGGATCGGGCGGTGAGAAATGAATTGTGTGGATGCGCAGACAATCAGAGTGCCGCGTTGCATCAGTGCAAGGCGTGCTGCGAGCCCTTACCATTGAATTCTTTCGCAGCATCAGAATGCTTATGGCTGAATATGCCCATGTTTCACAGCCGGGCCCCAAAATTTTCGAAGAAATTTTTTTCACGGGAAGTTTGTGTAGTAAGGCCGTTTGGGATGCTGAACAAGACCCTATCCATTCGTACTGTAACTTATCGATTTTTTAAGCGTAGCCTTACTTTTGTAGTGATAGGGTGGGCTTATCATAGATGACGTATCTCACACAATCCTCTCATATCTTGCATGGATGGATTTTTAGACTTTGATCAGGGTTGTCAACGTTATTTTGCATGACATTATTTTCTTGCCGAAATCGACAATTTCTTGTGGATTCTTACAGTAACCCCACTGTAACCCCATAAAACGAGATTGTGGTACGAACGGATAGGATATTGGTGTTCAACTTATGGAACAGCCTCACACCTTCCCTTGTGGAAAATTGGAGGGGATTCTGTGCGGTACTGTACTTACCGTATATCTACTGTAACCCTACAAAAATGGGATTATGGAAGAAAGTGAAAGGATACATATTCGTGTTCAGCTCTTCAATTCACCCTTCTATGCAAAGTTTCAACAAAAAAAAAAGATTTTTCGAGGATTTTGAGTCCTCGGACATGGGGCAGATGCCTAAGTACATGTCTGTCGATGGCCTTTTTCCTGTAGAAATATAGGAGCACTAGGAGCAGTAGAAAGCATCATCATTTTTGTTATTTTCGGTCGCCTTAAATTCCCTACATTTTGGATTTATTTTTGCTTCCTACCGGCTGTTTAAGTGGGAAACTTCCGAAATTAACTTGTGGGTCGGCATTGGTCTGGTCTACGTACGTACATTCCTTCTCAAAAAGATGGACGGATTGCGCATGCGGTTTCTTAGTGTTGCGACTGCACCATCGCGGTGGGACCTTACTCGAACCTCTCACTAGAAGGAGTGTTTATACTTCGGCGTGACGCGATCGTCGCATCCAAGCAAACTGTTCCAGTGCGATGGGCCCCGAGTGGAAGCATGCACAAACAATGTTCGCGATGTGGTAGTTCGCGTTTTCCGTCGCGACGCGACGTCGCGCCCTGTTTATACTTTTTTTCTTGAAAGACGACGCGATGGGCCGGATTCGCGTCGCGCCTGCTAGCAGACGCGACGCGATGATTTCGCCGAGGTCAGAGCTTGGTGTGGAGTGTTCCTTGTTTGATTTTCTTTCTGCTTTGGCCTAACACTTGCGGGAGTTGACGGCCTACCATAAGCACGCATGAGCGTTGACGCTTACGCCAAATCGAGCTAAGTGTGTAATTCTACGTGTACGCAGTTTTGCGAACTTTGGCATAGCGCAACCGCGCGACGCGACGGCTTCGATACACGTCGCGTCGCGCGTGTTGTAGCCATCGCTGCGACGCCATCGCCTCGCGAAAAAGTATAAACACTACTAGAGGCATGCTCTCTCCGCATCCCTCGTTCATGCCCCGCCGCGATGGTGCAGACGCGCAATCTAATTTTTTGAGAAGGACTGTAGCATTGTAGTCGAGGGCGCACTTTTTCGAAATCTATTGAAATTTCAAATTCTAAAAGAAAACTCCAATTTTTTTTAATGCTTGGGAAATGCTCCAACTTTTTTTAATGCTTGGGAAATCGACGTTTCCTAGCAACCCAATGAAGGATTTTGAAAGGAGGGAAAACACCTTTCAAGCGATGCAGGAAACATCACAAAAAATTATTCATTCTAGGTCAATGAGTAAATAATTTAACGATAAATGTTGGATGCTTAACGCACGTGCACTTCCTAGCATGAAATGCCTTGTGTAAAATCGTATTGTTCTCTGTGACAGCTTGTATCCTCCAAGCGAATTCTCGGGAGCCTGTGAATCCTGCGATTTTTAGGTCACAGTCCACATTTTCAGGTTGAAACGATTGCTCTTCCCGAGAAGCGCAAACCAGGCGTGTCTGGAGCTAAAGCCGAATTTCTCACTAACCTCACTGCATTAAGTACGCCTTTGTTTTAGAGAACTGGTCCCCAGCAATCAAATCCAGAACATTTTCAGCCCTCAAACCTAATGTGCCTTACTATAAGTACGACATTCGAATGTATGTGGTGTACAGAAGAAATGGCGAGGAGGAACAGCTGAAGGAATTGACAAAACAGACCAAGGACGAGTAGGTTTTTTATTCGTTCATTTTTTTTCTGGATTTTTCCCAAAGGAGGTTTTTACAGCTTCCCAGAGCAAGAACGAAAGGCCAGCACAGTCATAGTGTACAAGCATCTTCTGAAGTCGTACAAGGACGTGTTTCCTCCCAACGGCGCTTACTTCTATGACCGTGCCGCGGTCTTGTTCTCCGCCTACCAACAGGTCAAGCTCGGAGGGCAGGTGAGCTGCCTTTGATTGGACGGGGGTGATATGACTATTAACATAAATGTTGATGAATAAACAAGCCATTCGTGGAAAGTTGCGAAATTCATAATTTTTGGACCATGGAAACACTCAGGTGATCCTGATGTTCAGAATTTTGTGTGGAGCAATGTACCTGAAAGGGGTGGTACAGCCGAGCTCTGCGATTGGCCAACTCCTCCTACCGACCAATCACAGGGCTCACTCGCGCCGCCCTATTTAGAGACAGCACACATCATTGAGATTACCTAAGGTAAATGGGTTACCCATCTTCAACACGGCATTGACACATTTACCCTGGGTAATCTCAGTGAAGGATTCAAAGCAGGGGTTACCGCTCTTCAGCCCTCGAATTTTTTGAGCTGTGGAATCCTAGGACCCGTTGAATACCTCCATTGTCTAACCTGTAAGTCCCTTAACCCTTTGCTGTGTACGAATTGATTTTGAATGGGATGCTGCCCATACAAGGAATTGGCGTCGCTAAATGCGGGCGAAGAATTGGGCGTGGCCTAGCTGCAAATTTGAATTTCCAATGGCTTAGTTCATTGCTCAACCTGAACGTGTTCAAATGGATAAGTAAGGCAATGGAGTTGAGTGATATTTTTTTCTCCAGGAAAAGGAGCTCATGCTTCCCGCCAATGTGATCAAAAATGGTGGAGAAGACGCTGTTGGAGTACGAGTTGTCATCAAGAAGGTCGCGGACGGGTATCAGGTACTTATAGATCACTGGTATCTGTTGCTCTGAGGAATCTTGCTCATGCGTTAGAATTCGTCTATAGACACCCATTCCTCGAATTTTTCCATGTTTCCTCGTTTGAGAGTTTTTAGGGACAACATGAGCCAAGAAATCCATAAACTTCCTCTGTAGGTCTCTAGATTTCTCCAGAATAGAAGGGTTTCTGAGGCGAAATCTCATGCAATCCGCCATTTCTACCGTTGCCTCCAGTGACTGAGACAAGCTTCATGAGCTTTAGGTGAACCACCAAATTATGAGGTCCCTATGGGCCAGCGATCGGGGGCGAAAATTTTCACGAAATTATCGATGAATCCAGTTTTGTGTATTGCCTGCTATATTGTTTTATCAAAGTAACTACTAATTTATCACTGCCAGGAAATCTCTGAGATGCTTCTCCCTCTCACAATCAACCCCTGAATCCACCGTTGCGCCGGGAACTCGTTGAGCATCTGCTTGTGCAGCTAACTATGAACAAGACCATGTCTTTTTTAGGTCGTACGAACATCTTGCAGTTCCACTTCTTACTCCTTATTTTATGCTTCTTCTCTCATGCAGAATTGTTCACAAGTTTTTGGTGCCCAAGAGACTACTACCACACAGGGAGAACATGCAATAATACAGTGCGTTTCATAATTATAAGATCACCCTCGAACTTTGGGTTTTCCAGGGAAATAGCGGTCGGGGGAATTTTTTGCTATTTTTGATAGATTTCCCACTATGAAAAAACATTGTAGCCAAAATTTCGTTTCAATACCTTTTACCCTAATGGTTTTACAAATATTTCTTACTTTTCATACCGTTTCATAATTATAAGATCACTCCATGAAATTGAACAATTTTCGGATGAAAAAATGGAAATCATGGGAAAGTAATAATAGACAGTTTCTCCACGTTTGTTAGCGATCTCGAAATGTCATCGAGGCATATTGGAAATAAAATTTCTTTACGTTATTGGGTCAGTAGCATTTCAAGCTTGCAGCAGTGCTCGCTTCAAGTAATCGACTGCTCTGAACAGAGGTTGTTCGCGTCAATCCTCCTGGAAAAGTGTTTTAGAGGTTGCAAATTAGGTTTAGGTCGGAAATACATGCTGGACAAGACAGGACTTCGCTCTTACGCGACCTAAACTGCTCCATCTTTTACTGGGTCAAGTGGGTTACACCGACGTACTTCTACAGACTGTTGCCTTGTCGATGCCCTTCATTCAGGAATGGCCGCAGACGTGCTTCTGGCATCATCTGGAGTTCTGTCGAGTCCATTCCGCATGCTACAAAGGCCTGTTCCTGCCTGCAGGTGTGGCAGACTGTCTTTAGCGACCGTGACACCTCACCGCCATAATTGCTTGAGACGAAGTTGACAAGATCCTTACTTAGATCTTGCCAGGGGCACTTAAACTTTGCATAACCATCCGAACTGGATTTGTATTCAACCGAAAACACCGACTCAATAAGCACTTCGTGACACAGTCCGTCGAAATGCAACATCGTCAACTTTGATTAAACTTCCGCTAGGTTCCTCACTGTGAAATTCAATGGCAACACCATAAGCGGGTAGATATGCTTCGGGGAACTCTTCATTGCTTCTCTGGCAATGTTTATACGGCTCCTCGTGCCTCTCCACACAGTTGGCTTGGCATTTTGGATCTCCAAATGTGACAGAATCCATTTCTTAGACGAGGTACTGCACGAAGCAGGTCTGAGAATTCGACGTTTCTCACGAGCAGAGGCCGTGCAAAGGCGTGCAAAGCTCGCAACAGATTCGGAGGCACCGGAGAGTGATATACAGCCTTGTCCACACACAAAACAAACCTTAGATCTGCGTAGCAATGGATGGGGTACTGAGGGTATCATTTTAGAGAGCTTTGATCTGGCCTTCTTCGTCAGAAGAAGACAGACGACTAAGGAACGTTGCTAAACCTGCATATTTGCCGCGTACTCACCCTCTCGGTCACGTAGGTGTACAGAATCAGTCTTCATTTTGGGCAAATTGCTTAATTTCTTGAAGTGATCTTATAATTATGAAACGGTATGAAAAGTAAGAAATATTTGTCAAACCATTAGGGTAAAAGGTATCGAAACGAGATATTGGCTACAATGTTTCTTCAAAGTGGGGAATCTATCAAAAGTAGCAAGAAATTCTCTCGACCGCTGCTTCTCTGGAAAACCCAAAATTCGAGGTGATCTTATAATTATGAAACGCACTGTATATGTATTTGCCAGTGGGCTGGGGGGGGGTGTGTGGGAAAAATTTGGGACCTCCGCCGTTTTGGATAAAAATATTAATTATAGTAAAAATTACTGAAAATGATTTTGAGAAATAAAAGAAATGAACAATTAAAAATGTACCAATTCGAAGCTTGCGGATCCGCTTTCCGTGCTATTTACACATTTTTCTCAGAAATTCATGCCACATTTTCATCCCATCTTCTAGCGGGTGCGACATTGTTGCTTAAGATCTGGAGGTGTTTTCTTCATCCTCTAATTGTTTCTTTTTACAAACTATTTCGTTCCACTGCCACACTGCCAGGCGCATTGTGCATGTTGTGACCATCGCCGTATAAACGTAGGCTATTGCACGAAAAAACACATATTTGCAAACTTCCTTCCTGTAATCTCTCCCCAAGTAATCCTGACTGCACACGAGTGCTCACGGATCTGAGCAGCTAATAACGCCATTAAAACACCAACACCTTCAAAGCTAATGCTCATCTAGGTCACTTCAAACGATCTGCAGAAAGCCGTCAATGTGCGCAGTGTCGAACGAGACAAGACAGTACTGGAAATGTTGAATCTGGCCATGTCACAGAAAGGATTTCTGGACACGTAAGAATCAGTTTTTCGTAACAGAAATAAAAAAAAGGTCGATTGGAATTTTGCCGAAAATCTGCGAATTCTCCTCCATCAGAAGTGTTTTATTTTTCAGGGAGAGTTTCGTTACCTACGGCACCGCAAACCACTACTTGTACGATCACACTCAATTCGGATTTAGGTTATTTTTTACCTCTGTAAACATATAAATCGATATAAGAGATAGGGATCGTGGAAATGATACGTATCGATTGCCACGTTACATCGGATTCCATTATCCTGAATCTAAACAAAAAAAAAATAAACAGAGGGCGTTTTGAAAGTATTCTTACTAGTTCTCGCTTATGAAAATTCTTCTCGCGTTGAAGTAAATTTCGTTTGAAATTTATTATTTTATTATTTTGATTTATTTTCTTATTGATTATTCTTTATTTTTAATTTGTTTTTTCGTTCAATTTTTTGTTTTGTCCTCTATTCAACCATTTGGCCGTCAATTCCTGCTCCATTGCATTCCACTAAGAACACAGTCAGAGAGAAACCAGTGAAAGAAGGATTGTGTGGCTACGACCAAAACAAGTTACCGTAATCCAAAAACACTAGCGCAACCGGCCTGTGTGCATCACTGATTGTGAGATTACCTAGGGTAAACGTGTCCACGCATCCGTTAGCAATATTTAAATTTGGGGTGTTAACACGTTTACCCAGGGTAATCTTGATGACGTACTCGACCAGTAGGGTAAGGACACGTCACAGTGACAATTGTGAAATGTCCTCTGTTTAGCGCGGGGATGTCTGAGTATGCAATTTATGCACAACTACGTGTGCGAGATGCATTGTATGATTTCAGTGATGCCGAAGTGCCGCTGTTGACCGATGGAAAATATATGGGCATTGGATTATCTAAGAGCGTAAAAGTTCTCGAAGGAGATCGCGGGAAGACAGGCACCGCGTTCGTGGTCACGGATGGTGGACTGTTTTTCCGGATCACATGGATTTCCCCTCGGCAAAGAAATAAAATTTTAAATTACAGTGATGAAAGGCGCGTTCCACATCGACGAGCAAAATCTGCTCCAGAAAATATCGCAAATTTCCATATTTGTGGACGCCCGTTCGGGAAAATCACTTTTTGACGTCCAGAAAGCCAGCGATCCTCGGAATCAGAAGAGCATCTTGCAGATCATCAAAGGTACCACTTTTTTTTCTAAATTTTGCACATTCATGTTAAACAATTATTTTGAAGGCCTATATGTGACCACCACTTACGGAAAAAGCAGGACATTCGCTATTGGTAACATTGCTGCTCCAGCGGATAAGCTTGAGTTAGTTTCTTCAAGTTATAGTCCACTTCAATATTTAGGCTGTGGGCGGAGTTTAATATTATACTTCGATAGTGTTGGACATGCTATGCCAGCTGTACCGCTTTGTGTTGAGAAAGGCGAGCGCAGTCAGTTTTTTACTGCAGCAGATCACAATCTGGATCGATGACATGTTCATTGATGGGAGCGGGCGTCGCACCGCGCAGAGGCCCCGCCCTAGGCCTAATATTTGAAATGGAGTCACTCTCCTATTATTTTTCGGGCAATTTGGGACCGATTCGTTTATTTAAATTGTTATTTTCATCACAATTTCGACCGAAAGCGAGTTATTGGTGGGCGCAGCGCATCGCGTCGCACAGAGGCTCCGCCCTAGGCCTAATATTTGAAATGGAGGCATTCTCCTGTTTTTTCCAGCGATTTGGCACTAATTGATTCCATTTGAATCATTATTTTCATAGAAGATCACAATTTTGATCGAAGGCGAGTTATTGGTGGGCGCAGCGCATCGCGTCGCATAGAGGCTCCGCCCCGGGCTTAATATTTGAAATGGGGGCATTTTCCTATTTTCTCCAGCTATTTGACACAAATTGATTAAATTTAAATCCTTTTTTTCATAGAAGATCACAATTTCGATCGAAGGCGAGTTATTGGTGGGCGCAGCGCATCGCGTCGCACAGAGGCTCCGCCCCGGGCTTAATATCTGAAATGGGGGCATTTTCCAGTTTTCTCCAGCTACTTGGCACTAACTGTTTTTTTTTCAAATTATTATTTTCATAGAAGATCACAATTTCGATCGGAGGCGAGTTATTGGTGGGCGCAGTGCATCGCGTCGCATAGAGGCTCCGCCCCGGGCTTAATATCTGAAACGGGGGCATTTTCCAGTTTTTTCCAGCTTCTTGGCACTAACTGATTTTATTTAAGTTATTATTTTCATAGCAGATCATAATTTTGATCCATGACATGTTCATTGATGAGAGGGGGCGTCGCGTCGCACAGACGCTCCGCCTTAGGCCTAAGATTTGAAATGGGTGCATTTTCCAGTTTTTTCCAGCTACTTGGCACTAATTGATTCAAATTATTATTTTCATACCAGATCATAATTTTGATCTATGATATGTTCATTGGTTGACGCGGCGCGTCGCGTCGCACAGAGGCTCCGCCCTAGGCCTAATATTTGAAATGGAGTCATTTTCCTATTATTTTCCCCCGCCATTTGGGACCAATCCGTTTATTTAAATTGTATTCTTCAATTTTCCAAATTAATAACCTTCTGCTTCTAGGATCCAACTTCCAGATGGCCAAAAACGAACGGTTCAGCAGTATTTCAATGACCATTATGGAATTCAGCTCAAGTACGTTGGCTACACTTTATAGCATTTGAGAACCTAGGCTCTAAATCTGTGATCTTTAGGTTTCCCGGTATCTTCACGGTATCGGAGCGCCATAAGCCGAATAATTTCTATCCAGTCGAGCTGCTAACAGTGGCGCAATCGCAGCGGGTCACACAACAGCAGCAGACACAAGAGCAGATTTCTACCATGATAAAGGTTCGTTCGCTGGGGGGCTCTGGATTTTTCCTGGGAAATCCTTTAGAACATAAATGCTGGGTGATTCTCGGCGCAGAAACCTTCCTGTTTATCCTGGACTTGTTGCCCTAGAACCAAATCCTTGCAGATCAGGACTAGTTTCAAGGCCTTCTTAAATGCACCGCCACACCCTGATTGTTCCTCATTCATTAACTAAAAGAATAGAAACTGCGCTCCAAGTGAAATGTGCAAGGGATGCGGAAACCCCGTCTCCTTGGCTCCGCCCACTCTCTCCCCGAAAATTAGGGCTTGAAGACGGGTTTTTCGAGTTTTGCACGGAATCACGCATACCATTCTGATCAGAATGCACTGGAGATTTTTCTCATGCGAAAATCTCAAAAACGATTGTAATGTGGAGTAGTGCCAAAAAGCCGTCCTCTTGTATCCACTTGGATTATATACCTTACATAGAAATGTCCATATGCATCCGTAAATATTGTGGATTCAGAGCACAGAAGTCACTCCTGTTCCAGGCATCAGCAACTCTTCCACAGAAACGCCTCCAACAAACGAAAATAATGAAAGAAGCGCTGGATATCAAGCCAGGTAGCCAAGTTCTCGCCAGCGCTGGGATTTCTGTCGCTAAGGACTTCACTAAGGTAAAGCGTTCCCTCTCACTTACTATGGTTAGAAAGGAAAAGAACGAAAAACGGTTTTCTGCAAAAAGGGTAGGTATGGAAGAAAAATATCAAGGTGCGAGAGAATTTGACCATTTTATATGGAGCCGCATGCATTATTGGGATCACAAAGGTAAGCGTGATAACGTCACACAGTCCATTAACACGGCTGTCAATATGTTTACCCTGGGTAATCTCCACTTGCATCCAGGAGGAGTCCCTGCAACATATTGTGACCTTTAAACACTCCAATATCAAGTTCTATAATTAATCATCTATGTATTATATATCAAGTCGTGGTCCACCCATGGAGGCCGGTAGGTGAAATCTACAAAACTTTAAATGAATATGTTGATAAATGAGATTTCCCAGTAAATTGAATTTCATTTGCATCTTAGAAAAATATCAATAAAATAAAATCTTAGAAAAATCGCTTTGAAATGTTTCTAGTAATCAAAGCCTTAGAACAATCTTAAAAGCTTTCTTCAAGGAAATAGGGATCAACGGGGGATCAATCAATCAACGCCTGCATGCCGTTCCAGAAAGTTAATCGAAGCCTTTGTTAAAATTAGATATGGAATTTCTTAGTTAAGAACGTTTTAAGCTGCAGTTAGTAGTTATAATTACCTGTCAGTTTTCTGCATGGGATAAGCCATAGTTGGTGTAAGCATATGTTCGAAATTTTTAAAATTTGGTTTGGTGCACCTTTGGGTATACTCGGACAAATAATGGGCAAGTGGATGAATTTCGAACTATATAAACACCATTTGCTGAACAGTATGTCCACAAGTACTTATTCCATCTTTGATTGAATGGAAGAAATTGCTGGAACCTTCCTGAGCACTGGGTAAGCATACCGGCAGAGATTCATTGCTGACAGCATAAAACACTGAAATTCAATTAATTCAAATGTTGTAAGATCAGAAAAAAATGGTGCAAAACTGCATCTGAAAGCGATCTCACTATCAGAACACCCTCTGAACTGGCTCGTTAACGTTTAAATTTTTTTAAAATTCTTTATATATTTTTAATTCTTCATATAATTTTTAATTTTTCCCGTTAACGTTAATCGGACCGTTTTGTTTACCTTTTTACGTAACGAGCCAACTGTTTACTAATCACACTATATGAAAAGTAAGCAAACAAGTGAATAGCTGTCAGCATACTTTTTTTCAGGTGGAAGGCCGAATCTTGCCTGCGCCCACTATCATCTATGGGAAACAGCACCGCACCAGGCCTAAGGACAACGTGGGTTCACCCAGTACCATTGAAACAACTCAGTACATTGCCTTAGACCCTTGTGATTCAGTGCAAATGGACGCTGGAGAACTCGCAATTCCTGGAACCGGCGAGTCTTACCAATTGGGCGGTCTGTGCTCTGCTGACGCCATATGACGAGCGACGCCTGCAGATAAAGTTGGATTTTTCAGAGAAAAATTCAAAGACTCACAGAATCCATGTGCATTTTTCCAGAAATTTTTGTTCATTTCTCTTTGGGTTTCCGTTTTTCTGGAAATACCTTTGGGGCCGCACGCATCACTGAGATTACCCTGGTTAACGAATTAGTACACTCAGACTTACCGATCGTTAAAATAGTTGTCGACACATTCACACTGGTTAAAACGCGGACATCGACATACAGTGGCGGCCACATATTTAGCACACCCACGATTTTGGCCGACAGAATTTTTTTGCATTTCTCAGCCTTATGATGAGCAATCAAAACCAAGTTCGAGTATGTGTTGAGGCACTATGAGGGCTTCCTTCCTGTTGCTTACCATGGGCACAGAGTCCGTTCAAACTGGATTAAAAAAATAAGAGTTCAATTTCGTCAGTTTTCCTGAATTCTGTGTAAAATTTGTGTATCTCGCTATGGAAGGAAATGAAGTGGTGATCCAGATTGAGCATGTTTCTCGTCAACATTCCCCTATGAACGCTTTTACTGGACTGTACACACCGGCTGGAGCCAGAGACGGAAACAAGACCGTCAATTTCGTCAAAAATTTCATTTTTATGAATCTTGCTAATAAAGCAAGCCCCGGAATCTTCCTTTTATTATCTGATTGTATCTTAGCAACACAAATCGGGAAAAAATCCGCAGCTGGAAATACATGGTTTATCCTTGGAATCACCGCGAATCCTTTTTTCACCATTTTTTTACTCCAGTTGACAATTTCCGTTCTCCCCTTAACTGAGAAACTGCTTATTGAAACTACTATAGCAAAACACGCAATTACATCGAGTGTAAAATCACATTTCATCCAGATCCAATAAAGTCATCTAGGAGAGAAACTGAAACATTTCCAAAAGCACTGCAATTTTAGCTCTCAATGCGTGCAATCCCATCCAGAAGCATTTCCCGGAGCAAGAAAGTTGACGCGCGAAGGAGAATACGATGCCTTATCACATTCTCGAGTATTGTCCTGATAGCTCATTCCATTCCTGAGATACAGATTTTATAGTTTCATCAGTTGATCGCCCAAAATTGGCAGCGTACTAAATATGTGGCCGCCACTGTATTTACCATGGGTAAAACGCGGCGTCGACATATTTACCATGGGTAAAACGCGGGCGTCGACGCATTTACCCTGGGTAATCTTGATAATGCATTCATTCCCCGGTCCAGAGGCCGCATGCATCATAGGGATTACCCAGAGTAAAGATATTAGCACCACTAGATCTAGCCGTAGTTAACGCGCGCGTAGACACATTTACCCTTGAATAAGCGCGGGCGCTGACATATTTACTTTGAGTAAAACGCGGGCGTCGACGTTTTTGCCCTGGTTAATCTCAATGATGCATCCAGACTCCGCTCCAGAGGCCGCATGCATCACTGAAATTGCCCCGGGTAAACATGCTAATGCCCTACCCAGCGCTACCGCGCGCGTAAACACGTTTACCTTTGGTCAGGCGCTGAGATATTTACCCTGGGTAAAGCGCGGACGTCGACGTATTTACCCTGGGTAATCTTAATTATGCATCCAAGCCCGTGTTCTGGGGCCGCATGCATCACCGAGATTATCTAAAGTAAACATGTCGACACCTCACAAATTTACCCACAGCTAACAAAGTGCTCATCGCTGACACACGTTTACCCTGGGTAATTTCTATGATGCGTCCAGACCCTAGTTCCGGCTATCATTTCTATGGGTAAACATACGCTTCAGAGCCTACCTGGCCCAACTAGTGGAACGTGCCCGTTTGCGGGGAATGACCGTTGAACCGGCTTCGGAGATTTTCATCCTAAAGCGCAATACTCCCGAGAACATCAAGGTAACACTGATTTTCCTCATTTATGCACGTCTTATACCTTTGATCTTTGATTTTTAGGATTGGGTTGCAGCTCAGAAAACGAAAGGACGGAAGTTCCTCATGTTCCTCTCCTCTAACGGCATCAAAATGCACGGTAAGTCTCAACGGGGTGTGAGATCTAGTCGATTTCGGCGTTTAGGGCTAATTTCTGCCATCTGGCTGTGGGCAAAGTTGCAAATGTATTGTAGATATGACACTGCTGCGGAATTCGTGCAGGGCACCGATTGAGATTACCCGGCGTAAACTTGTTGATGCTCATGTTAATGATGGGTAAATTTGGGGAGGGTGTTAACAAGTTTACAGTGAATGATCTCAGTGATGCATCCGACCTCAGGACACCTGTGCAACATTGAAGTTACCCAAGGTAAACGTATTGGCGTACCCACGTTTGCTGTTTACCTGACACCCATTAACATGTTTGTTTACCCATGCGTGACATTGTCCTCGCCCAGCTGCTACCTACATATTTATAGTCATACCAATCCTAGGAAGGGATGCATCATTGAGATTACCTAGGGTAAAGGTGTTAATTTTCTCCATACTTACCCATTATTAACAAGGGCGTCACCACGCTTACCCTGGGTCAGCTGAATGATACATCCAGTCCCTGGACCGATGGGTGTTATTGGAATTACCCAGGGTAAACGTGTTAATGGAGAAGAGCACAGAGCTGAGGCATATTTGCGTGGATCTGTTTGCATTAGATTTACCAACATTCCAGGTTACATAAAACTGCTGGAGGTGGTGTTTCAAGTTGCCACACAGGAAATCATCGGCAATAAAGTTGATGACGTGGTTGTGAAGCGGCAAAACCAGACACTGGACAATGTGTTGGCAAAGGTAAGAGCCTTCTATAAGACTGGATCCTGGTTGTGGAGCGTTACACCTGAGAAGATGAATCTCACCCATGCGAAATTCTATAATAATTTGTGTTTTTGAGCATCGACGAGTAGTAAGATCCACTTATTCGTTGGATTTCTGGATGTCTTCATGCAGAAAATAGCCATCAGAGACCACCCATGCTCTCCGGTACAGCGCTCCACACCGTTTGATCTTTAGTATGTATAGCTAAAACTCACATAGAGTTTTAACTACTGTTCAGATCAACCTGAAATTGGGTGGAATTAATCACAACGTCGTTTTGGGTGCGAAACCAGCTGCGAAGTAAGTGTCATGCATTTTTTTTGCCAGTATTTGTGAGTATTTGGCTGCTATCAGGCTCCTTGATGACGCTGCGACGCGGCGACATTGTTTTGATGCATATCGATCGTGGCCGGAGCGTCACTGCTGTCGTCGCGGCACACGATCGATACGTATCAAAACCAGTGTCGCCGCTCCGCAGCGGTCGCGTATACGTTTTTGCGGCGAATCGGCAGGAATTCGTCGTGAAGCCTCCAATTATTTACTGCTGATTTGTTTACTATTTACTCATTTATTTCTTAAATTAGTTAGTTATTAATAGTGCCTCCCGACTTGGCAGAAAATTTTGTCGACTGGACAATACAGTGAACTCGAAACGGTAGTAGACATGGAGCGGGACCGCGGCGCGGGCACTCTGACCGTCTGCTGCGCCAAGGTAACTGGCCTGCTGGGCAGAGACACAGAGTGAAATCAATACGTCCTGATTTACCCGCTGCCTCGAGAGGTGCGGCAGACAACCAGAGCGCCCGCGCCGCGATCCCGCTCATTGTCTACGACCGTTTGGAGTTCACTGTATGTATTTACCCATCTGGAAAAAATGTAACTGAATTGCTTATTGTTGGTGTTTAATTGAGCTATATTTTCTTCCTTCTTTCCAATTTTGAAGTTTCTTTTAAATTATAGATTTGCTAATTTTTCTCTTTCTGAATTTTCACAGTCGTTGTAATCAGTAATATTCTCTTAAGTTTCAACTGGCTCGAGAGCAAAGACTGCCTCTTCATTGGGCTATCAATTTCAAACCCACCGGCCATCTCGCAAGCAGAACTCGATCGAGGCGCCTCCTACAAGGTCTGCTTCCATTCTGCACGAGATTTCTCACCCTATTTGTTGTGTTTAGATGCCATCCGTTCTGGGATGGAGTGCGAACTGCTCCAAGAATCATCAGAACTTCATCGGTGACTATGTCTACGTTCAGGCCCGTCAAGCTGACGTCAGTGTCCTAGTCACTAGTAGTGGTTTTATGGAATTTCCGAGCGATTTTCTTGCAGATGATGGGTGCGAAGCTGGGGAAGATCGTTGTGGATATCATCGCGAGGTTCCGCTCTGCCACCGCAAACGATCCACGCCACATTCTGCTGTACTTCTCCGGCATATCCGAGGGACAGTGGGGCATGGTGGGTTGACTTGCATGACAGTGATGAGTCCCACAATGTCTGCTTTTCTCTAACCTCTCTCCAATTTCCAAGCACTTTCCCGCACCTTTTTCTTCTCGAGCATCTCTGCAATTATCCACCACAGTGGAACAGACTAAAGGCATTTAGTGTGCGACTTTTATGGCGACATTACTTGCCTTTTCTGGTCATTTGCTTATTTACATTCCTAAATATTTAACAATTTCGTCAAATTAGATCACTTTGTTATGCTCACTCAGCGGCTGAATGACAGGAGATGCACTGCTCGGCTATGATTGGTCGATCCATGTGCACGTTGCAGCACAGCGTTCATAGGTACGAGTAGCCTGGATAAGGTGTAGATAAGTTTTGTGAGCTCGGATGGGACAGACGGAGCCCACGTACTGTAAGAATGTCATTCAATTTGTCGAATCTAAAGTACTAACCTGGATTCAAGAGCATACGCTGCGGCGCGGTCGCGTCGCGGCGTAGCTCTTGAGCGCCTGTTACACGCAGCCGCGCCTTTTTCTATACCCTGTTACATTGGAGGCGATAGTTGGAGAGACGCCAGAGAGAAAAAGAGCGCAAGACAGTGACCAGCAATAAGAGAGGGTACCAGAAGTGAACGCAGCACGCGCGGATACCCTACTGCCGCATTCTATAATATTGATTTTTTCGAATATTCGATCTTATTAGATATTAGATCGAAACGAATCGAAAAAAAAACCGAATATTTTTGTCTGTCACCAGTGCATTATTCACTGAGCCTTACACCATTTTTTTATTTTGACGGACATCAAGGTCAGACAACCGTGTTTTTCTAACTACTGTTTACCTATAATACTCACTTGTGGTAAACATCTATTAGGTTGTCCCAAAAATAATGACCGTTTTTTAGAAAACGGTTCCAGAAAATAGTGCAAGTCTTCAGCTTCAGAATGATCTAACTTTTGTCTATTCACCTTCTAAATGGGTGGAATTATGGGCTACCGAATCCCCTTTACTGGGTTGTGGCCATCATTTTTGGGACAACCTAATGTTTTGATCTATGTACAATAAAATATTGCAGGTGGCCGACACGTATATGAAAGCAATCCGTACAGGAATCGCATCGATTGCCCTGAAGACAAAGCCGACACTGACCGCTGTGGTCTGCTCAAGTGACCACAACGAGAGGATCTACAAATCCGTGAGTTTTTCCGCTGGAAGCTGCGTTTTTCCCCAACATTTTAATTTTTCCCAAAAATTTCCAGCCAATCGTCGGACGCAACGCTTCGGAGCAGAATATTCCCCCGGGGACGGTGGTGGACACAAAAATCGTCTCACCAGTGATCAACGAGTTTTATCTCAACTCGCACTCTGCCATCCAGGTCCGCAGGGAGAAGCTTCTTGTTTCGGGATTATTTCCCACGATTATTTCCTATGTATGGATCTTTTCTAGGGAACCGCCAACACACCAAAGTATTCCCTGGTTTTTGACGATTCTGACATACCCATGGACGCGTTGGAGCTGATCACCCATGGACTGTGCTTTCTCCATGCTATAATGCCAGCCACTGTTGCCGAGCCGGTGCCGCTAAAAGTTGCTGGTAATAGCGCTAAACGCGGTCATGACAATTTCATCGCTAATTCGTAAGTGAAATCCTCAATATCATAAAAAAATACTTAATTTTTGTAAGTTTACGATACACATTCCATACAAATCCATGGCAACTTAATTTTCGGTTGCATGAAGACTGCACGAGATTTGCATGATGCATACATGGTGTAAGCGTCTTGCAATTGGTTGAATTTTTTAAATTTCATTTTACTCATATAATTATGTACTTGAAGTTTTATATATGGTTTTGTATATTTATTTACAATATATGCTTCATATATATGCCATTTTGTAGTTCTCTATTTTCTAGAGTCATGGGTAGACATGCTTAATAAAATGATGTTAGCCTCTATTGACAGAAACTGTCATCTTTTCATCTTTTGATCACCAGAAAATCGATAATCGATATAAATCGATATCACAAGTCTTGAACTGAATTATCCGTGGATTCACGGGGTGGAAGTACCGTCGTCGACGTTGTTAGCAACATTTTTGCGCCGTGTGTGCATCATGCAAATTTTGTGCAAACGTCATGCAATCTGAACTAGTGTTCAAACGAGCTCATACAAAATTTTAATGGGATATGCGTGAATTTTGCGTCACTTCAATAGCTTACCATATCAGATGTTCCCTCACGATACCAGCTTGGGCTCTTTACATGCATGGTTTTGAACATGTGCACGTGGAGTGGGACGGTACGAAAATCATGCGAAATTCGCGGTTTTCTGATGCAAGCATTCGTTATCACATGCAAGATTCGGCTATTCGACCATTGCACGGTTTTGGAAATCCCTTGAATGGAAACGGCCAGGATGCATAATTGGGATTACTAATAGTGAACGCCCTAACATATCCAAATTTACCATGTTTATCAATACGTCTGTACTCTGCTGCTACCCGTGGGTAATCACACCCATGAGTATGGGATTGCCCATTTTTGCAATGATGCATCCAGCCCTGACCTAGATGTATTGGCATTGAGTAGTTTCGAGGGTAGTTAGCTTTAGATAGCTAGCGCCCTCTCTCTCTCTCTCTCTCTCTCTCTCTCTCTCTCTCTCTCTCTCTCCCCCCCCCCGAGAATGGGTCGCCGAATTCACGAAATTACTCTGCAAAACAAAAACTTTTAGTATATTTTTAGTCGTTCATTTTTTTAAATCTAAAAAATAATAAAAATAAACAACTAGAAATGCACTAACACAGAATTTTTATCATTTTAAATCAATGATAATTTTTATTAATCGTTTATTATTGTTATTAATACTTGTATTAATTTTATTTCCTGTTCGGGTCCCCAAAACGGCGGACTCCCCAATTTTCTCCTCACTACCAGTCGCAAAATGGTTGGCAGCGCTTTTACCCTGGGTAAAATAAATGACACATACATCAGACAAAATCGGTTGTGAAACTTTAAGCAGTGTGACCAAGTTTTCTTTTTTTCTGCTGATATTTCTAGCACTTTTGTTTCAGGACCATGGGCTTTGTCGCTGTTGGAAGCATCGACGAGGCAAACGAGAAACTATTGAACAGTGGAGAGCTGAAGAGCCTTCGTTACAATGCCTGAAATCTGAGCTACCTTTTTACTTAATGCTCATTCGCTTTTTTTTCTTCGGTGTACACTTTACGAGTAGTTAGTTACTTACTTACTTTGAACCATTTTTGTGAAGATTTTTCCCAAACGAGGTTGAGGTGGCCGATCAAGATGATACCTAGCTCCTGGCTAATTTTCAAATGACGTCTTCTTTCCCGAACCACTTCCCTAGTGGTTAGAGAAGTCATAAGGGAGCCTTTAGAGGATATCCGGAGCAGCATGCATCATTGAGATTACCCAAGTTAATTGTGTTAACACCACACGAAATTACCCATCGCTAACACGGGCGTCAATACGTTTACCCTGGGTAATGTCAGTGATGCGTTCAGTGGATGGTGTTGGGTTTGGGTACTGCCGCTGGGGCTTCTTCGTAGATCTTTTTTTTCCTAGCTCAGACACTACACCATTTGGAACCCTGTATTTTGGGTAAAATTCTCAGGCCGGGTTGGGGTGCTACATATTTTCGGTTTTGGTTGGGTAACAATCAAACAACACCCGAATAGTAACCCAACAGCAACCGAGCAGCACTCACATAGCACCCTAACCCTTCCCATTCTAGGAATTGTAGGTTTTGACATGCGGTTCCAATTGCTGGAATGCCTAAGAATTTCTTCCGCACCTGGAGTACTTCCAAATTTGGAACATATTGTTCATCTGCTTTCCTTGAGGCACTTTGGGTAACATTTGGCCAAACATTCTGGGCATTTAGTCACATCGTTTTGAGAGTACTTATGCGTGCTATCTAGTGGTCGACAGCGCGCTATCATCCATCGAGACAACTCGGACAAAGCCTCGCGCCGCGGTCTTTGTCACTGCTGTTTCGGTGTCCTGTTCTCTCCCAATGCTGGGAGAGGCCTCGAGAATTTCCCGTAGCCCAGTTTACCTAAGTTCCTGCCTAAAAACACCCTGCTTTTGGTGTACTTTACATCTCCAATCGATAAATTCCACCGGTCAACAGGCATTGGGCGCGAAGGGTCGCGCGTCGCGGTCGCGAAGCGGCTTCGTTGCTACTGCGCACCGGCCTCTTTTGTTCCCGGTGTCCTTACACCAGTATAATGTATCTGCTATACAGCCTATTCGTCTGCACAGTGAACTTCGGGTACAGTCGCTCCAAAAAAACTCTTGCCTAACGCAGCACCGCTGAACCGCGTCGCGTCACCGACGCATTACCATGCGCGGTGCGACGCGGCTCAGCTGACGGGCGGTGCAGCGTGAGGCAAGGATTTTTTTTAGATAAACTCTACTTTCCAACTATAAAGGCACTATGAACTTCGAACTTTGTCGGATGGAAAGCTTCTTCAGTGTTTTTCTCTCTTAACTATTTGTTTGCCCACGGTTTACTTCTCATCTGGATTTTCCATTCCATTCTCATTTGCAACTCTCATTGATGCGTTAACTATGTTCTATAGGAATGAACCATGTCGAGCGTCGCAACGCTTCAGGCGCGCGTCGCGGTTTGGGCTTCCAGTCGCGACGCGTGCTAGGCGCGTTGCGGCGCTCAGCACGGCTCGTCCTAATGGGCCATTCAACAGGAACTGTATTCTCATTGCATCATAGTAATTGCAGTAATGCAGTTCTGGTAATCCATATTTTCCTAAAATTTTATCTCATTCCATATCTCTATATGCATATACAATAGGAGGAAATAATGGCCAATTGTTTACATTTCAAAAATACCGTCAGTTAAGAGAGAAAAACATTGGAGTAAACTCATCACCCAACCGTTGTTACTTCGATTGAAACAGCTGAACTGCCGACAGTCTTACGCGACTGTTCCGACGTCAACCGCTGCCGCGCCGCGACCTAGTACTCATCGGTACTCTCGAAGTGACTAAGGGGGTGGGAAAGACTGTCGTCCCAGCAGCAGTAAATAGTTGATTGTGATCACCTGGCAAATTGAAAAATGGAACAGGTGGTCTACATTGTCTTTCGGATATGGATTGAAAAAGATACTACAGGTGCTACTGAAATTCAGACAAATGCTTCAAGTCGGAACTCCAGGTTAGTAAACGTACCCAGCACCATTCCAGGAACGCCTGGTGCATACTTGGTAATCAAGCAACAGCATTTTTTTTTTTGGTAATGCATTCTCAACTATACTAGTTTCGTTTTGATCGGCCAAATTGACTTCCTGCATTTCCCGCTTTGTTTAAAGCGTTCTCTGTTTTTTTACTGTAGATACTGTAGATCCCTTGTAGATGCACTATTCCATGAAGATTACTCCTGAAGCTGTATCGTTTTGCACGCAATCGCAGCAGGGAATGTCATGGTCCGCGCGACGCGTTTCACTCCACCGCGGCGCGGCTGGCTTTGAGCAGTGAGAGAGGGCAAGTATCGATCGTGTAGCGTGCCAGACAGACAGAGTAACGTGAACGTTGCGCTGCTTTGCAATATAGAGTTTTCTTGCTTCGGTTACCAGCGCGGGGCTGTGCTGTTCTACAGGCCACACAAGGCTACATAATTTACTTATTTATCTATTTATTTACACCATGCAGGTGTGCCAGTCATGCAGAAAGGTATTGGCGGGAAGTACTGAACGATAAGACTATTCGAGAAGATTAAAAAAAAAAGATTTCTGGAAAACCATCAACTAGAAGAAGCAGAGGGTCAGGTCCGGGCTTTCGCCTACGTGATGAAATCGTGGTGATGGAAAAGAAAACATGGCCCGCAGATCGCGAACTGTGAAGGGATGGATGTCGCAGTGACTACAATGTTCGGGTATCTAGACTGTTGGAGTGTGGCTGTTACTGTAAGGAGGGTACAGATCTTTGAGATAACCACGACCCAAGAACGCAACTGGAATACCATTCTGGGGCGGTCGCTGAGGCGACTCTTTGATCTGCTATGAACCCTCTGGCGTAAGCTTAGGTGGGTGCTACACTGCAGCACATACCATACATTTAATGCAACAACATCGAGCGCATCAGCACTTCCCTTCATTGGAAATTGAGATTACCCAGAATCGCTTAGTACAGTACGAGTAGTTAGAACCCCGCACAACTTCAAAGGTTTTATGAGTAAATGCTGGAGTCTCACATTCAGAGCTATTTTTTCGATTTTTCTTCTTTATTTCCAAGAACTCTGGAGTTTTCGAATGTTGGGATTTTCTGAACTTTTGCGAATCCGCAAGTTTTCGCATGTTAGAATTTCTCTGAAACTGTGGACTTTCGAACACTCGAGCATTCGAATATTCGGTGATTTGAACAGATATTCGGATTTTATTCGATACGATCAAAGCTCTGGTAGGTGCTGTCGAGTTGCCAGCTTTGAACATGGTAAATAGACAATCAATAAATAAGCATCAGAGAAAACACAAATGAAAACAGAACAGTGTCCGTTTCGCTCCTACCCAGGATAGGCTGCGAATAGTTAAAGGAATTTAAAGTCCTAACGCTGAAGATTAGGGCTACATACACGTACAAACCACTGGTTATCCTACGCACAGAAATCTTTCCATGAACTTTCACGATTTGGTTGTGGAATCGTAAGTATTCATTCGTCGTATTCATCATCGTCAGTGCCTCCAACGCCAAAGACGCCTATTCCGATAAAGGTAGAGCTGGAACGGAGCTCGAACTAACAATGAGTAATACGTCGATTACATAACCGAACAGCTCCTTTTTGGTTCGTTTAGTATGTAGACATTATAATGCGGCGACGGATGATGTATAGTTGATTGTATCCTCGTCAATAAGAAGCAGTGAGATGATTTATCAATTGAACCTCGGAAAGCAAAGAATACCAATCAAGCCAAATAGTACGGGAAATCAAATCAAGGAAGCTTCTAGAAGAAAATAAGGACTCAGTTGGAAAAGTAATAGTAACAAGCTGTTTATTCGATTCTGTTCAAATGGAAACAATCATCCCCGAATAGGGATGGTCAACTGTTGATAAGGGAATTAACTGACAATATCTCCGCGTAGGAGAAATTGACGCCTCGAACTGCAATGAAGTTTCCCATGTTAATTGCTTTAGCACAAATTCTATCGAGCTTATTCGTAGACCGCTCCAATCTATCCATGGTCTAGACAGATGAATTTCACAGTGAATGACATTTAACGAGATGCCAAAAAGCATCTCGGATTTCTTTCAAATATGCTAACGCTGTGAGAGGAATCGTCAGTTGAGCTGCGATTGAACATGCCATTTCGACGCGTGATATTATGACATCGTAGTCGTCTGCGCATGGTGTGAGACAGTGGATGAAGTGGGCCACGAGAGGTAGCTGGAAACACCAGAACATGCGAAAATGTCGCAATGAAATCCACATAACGCTCACTATCACGATCTTGCCACAAAACTGCAGTGAACTCTTGCGTCTATCTATTCTGGATTTATTCCAAAATTCTCACCAAGTAGAACGAGAGGATGACGATGCCTTGTTTCAGTGTGCTCTTCTCAGCTTTATCCAACAGTGAGATAGTCTTTCCAGTACTTGCAAGTGATCGTTTTGATCTCAGCGAAATGAAGCAGATGATATAAAATCCTGTTGATATGAGAGGAAATGTATAGAAAATGTAATTAGATATCTGAAAGCTTCACTCAATCACTGCTGATTCTTTGGGCAAAAAAGGACTTACCGTTATAAAAACAGTGTTGCGAGCGGTATTCATCCGTCCGTCTTGCTGGAAGCTCGTTGCAAACCCAGTAAGCCTATGTACCACTACACTCGCGAGGATGGAGAGTACGAAGAGCACTCCAAGCACAATGTGAAGTGTCTTGCTAAAAAACACGTCCTAGTGTAATTTGTAGGATAGCAAAAAGTGCCTCGAATTCAATCGATAAGAAATGGGAATCACTGTCCGTTCCTCAAATGCCTTCGGGCACCGTTGCCGACCTAAACGGGCACTTGTGAATCAACGGCTCCAATAGTTAAACTACAGGGTTCGGCTTAAATTCCCGAACAAAGGTTCCCTACCCCTTTGCCGGACATGTTAATAATTTTAAAACTTTATACGTTCAAACTCTCCTTCTACAGACAAATTACGTAGTACACTTCATTTTTCAAGTTACATTTTACCTACAAGTCGAAATATGAGCTTCAAAGAAAGACGTGTGCTGTCGTCGCCTTGTATCGCGAGGGTGTACCGTTTCTGAGGTCGGAAAGCTGCTTCAAAGGCCTCGCTCTACTGTGCATGACGCCGCCAAACGCTTCAAGCAGCTCGGAGATGACAAGAAACAGGCACTCCAGTTTGCGTAGCAAAAATTCGGGCACGACAGATAGTAAGGAAGTGAACCTTCCGGAATTCTCAATTATCAATGAGGAAGATGGCGGCAGAACTGGGTTTGAGTGAGAAGACGGTTCGCCGAGTAGTGAAAAAAGATGTAAACCTTTGGCAATTCAAGCTGCAAAATGTTCATCACCTGGATGAAAGAATGAAATTTAACGAACTGCAGAAAAGTAAAGAATATGTACTGCTTGGCCGCAGCGCCATATCCTTTCTACCGACTAGAAAATTTTCCCTCTTGATCCACATCATAAACACTACAACGACAGCGTTCTACTTTCACAAGAATCTGGAAAAGTCTACACAGCAGTTCATCGCCATCTTCCCACTTCCGTGATTGTATGGGCCGGAATCTGGCGATTGGCAAGACTCCGTTCAAGACTCGTTTTTTCATTGAGAAAGAAACCAAGATTACCGCAAAATTTCACCAAAACGAAATACCAAAGCAGGTGGTGGATCCTTGTGTCATTCCTCACTTTGATGGAAAGCATTGGATTTTTTTAGCAAGACTGGGCGCCCTCTCATCTTTTCTACTCTCTCTCCTTCTCTCTCTCTGTTTTGATCAATTTACTACCCAGTGTTTACTTGACCCGAAGAAAAAAACTTCGAAGAGTACAGTGTGCGCGGAAGTTATTGGCGTGTGGCTTTTCGAGCCCCAATCAGCGATTGTCTAGCGAATTCACTGGTGGATATGTTGGAGCAATTCCTACCGTAAACAACAGCATGCTTGTCGTCGTAACATGGAGAACTCATGAGTTGCAAGGAAAGCTCAGCCCCATTTTCATGTCGCCCATGTGCATCAGTCCTTTGTCTTTTTATTTGATTTGCTCGAATGTCTAGTTCACTTGGTATGATTTCGTCGAATTCTTCTCTAGCGGTGTGTTTCCCATCTAGCTATCTATGTCTTTCTAAGCGCTATCTTTCAATAGATCCAAAGAAGAGATAGGTAATTCCTCCCACCTTTTCATAATGAAATTGTTGACTCTTGGCGAGCAGAACACACCGAAACGGTTGAGACCGAGTAGGAAAATAAGAGCAGTTGTGTAATAGTAAGCAACCAGTGACACGAGTAACGTTATATCGCGGAGCACCGTTGAAGTGTACCGCATTCCCTCGAAGTAGACCATACACACGATATCGCTGGCACTGTTGACAACGATGGTGGCGACAAATAAGAGCATTATTTTGTAGAAAGAACGCTAGAAATAAATTGTGTTATTGCAAAAGTCACGATTGCGTTCAATTCGTATTCTAGTGAATTCTTGGCCGCGTGGTGAAACCTTCTAATTTAGAACTAGATTGCCCTCCGCAGCCATGTTGTTCACCGTGCCATCGTCCTGTCACATACATGTATGTAACCTGAAGTTCCACGTACATTAATTACGTTGAACCATTGTGGATGTACTTCATGAATACAATCTTCTCAGGTCTGAATTGGAGCGTATTTTTCCACACGCGTCGTCGAAGTCGGCAAGCCTCCGTTTCGCCCACCTAATTGTTGATGCAAAAAGCGATGGCGACGTGGTCACCTACCATCAGCTTCGTATTATCATGCTTTCGTATTTTGCCGTTCAAGAATAGCACTGAAAAGCTTATCAAAAAGTATCGTTTTGTATAACCTCTTTTGACATCGACGATGAAGTTGTTCATGAACCCGCTAACACTCATGTACATTAAAGCGTGGTACAGTCGGCGATGTTTAACAGTGGTGATACAGCGTAGTGCGATGTTGAACAGTGGTGATACAGCGTAGTAAGTACAACAACAGAGCAGAGTTTTGACCAAGAGTTAAGAATTCAAAAACGAATAGCCGAACAGAACACGACCCTACATGGCTTAAAGGCAGCATCCACGGAAATATCTGACTTTAAGATCTCAGCATATTTCGGAGCTATCGAGGGTACCCAACACTTTTTTGAGGTGGAAACGTTCCGTTAGATTTAAAAAATACTGTTTCTAAGAAGTTCATAATTAAGTTGCGTTCAACAGGAGTGGTCGAGTTCTTGCACCGCAGCAAAAGAAATAATCATTGGAAAATTAGTAAGAATTAGGAAAGACATCGCATGAAAATCAGAACATCATGGAGTTCCCAAACAAGGAAGAAATGAGGGAAAATTGAAATTTCGTCATAAGCTAGGTCTAATACTAGTCAATCAGCCATGATAGATGTATAGCACTATTGCTAAAGAATTGTACTTATCAAAAACAGAAAAAATGAAGAATGGGGAGATTGGAATAATTACCAGAGCTTAACAACGCAATTCATTTGACAAGGACGATGGTGCGCCCCACAAAGATTTCGGTGCTCTGAAGCAACCGAATGCAAGCGCGAAAGTACGTACAATCAGCTGAGAAACGGGTCCGTCTGGTCCTAGACGATTTTATTTTAAATAGGTAAAGGGACACTTGCAGTGCAGCTTGTACGGCGAAAGTACTCCTCAAGTCCAGGGTTTTTCAAAACTGTCAAAATGTTCGGAACGAAATTTTGCGTGGGTGCTGCCTTTAATGCGAAAGGCAAAATCGATTCGTTGTTCAATTCTCTAGCGTCACTCCTTCATTTGGGTGATCCTTAACTGGAGTTGCAATCGTCATTGTGTTTTCAATTCGTTCCTCTGTTGGACTAAAACTTGTAAATTGGTATACCGCGTGAGGGCATGAACAGCATTTGCTCTCAACTTTCCATTCTCACACGAAGATGACCACACCAAAAGTTTGCCGGAATAAAGAAACATAACCACCCTGGCTGATTCGTTGAAATGTATATTTCTCTAAAACAGGTACGCCACGTAGGAAGAAAATGGCCTTCGAGAATGGCCGAACTTCGCCACTCAGTTAATGGAGGAAACATAGCTATCTAAGAGGTGTAAATGCAGATAATCCTACGCAACACCTTCCTAAATCAGACATCTGCTCCATTTTTGCGCTGAAAAACTGGTAATCCTAGTCTTCGAAGTCCCAACGAACACTGTCCCTGCGGCTCCAATCAGCACCGCCGCTCAAATCCACTAAGGTCTTCTTATACTTATTTAAGAAGTCATGTGCTGTGGTACAACATTGGTTCCACAACAAAAACGCCATCACCTATCCCATCTCGGTTCTTAGTTTAGCTGCTGCTGCACAGAAATCATTCACTCACACAAATGTTTTTGAAAGAGCTCCTAGCGAGAACTATGGTCAGGAAAAGATTTGAGGTGAAGCTGAGCACCATCAGTAGAAGGATTGTCGAAAACAAAGCCCAGAAAAAGGGATCCCGTGGAGGTTGAACGGGTGACCGACTAAGCGTCTCATCACTCGTTGAGCCAAAGGTTGCGCCTGGAAGACGTACTGTATCAAAAAAAAACTGACGGATTCGAGAAGGGATGAAGCCTATCAACTCACTCTTACAAGTCCTTATTGTAAGGTCCATTTCTGTTGAGTCTGCTTGCCGTTCCGGCTCAATATCAAAAAACATCTGAAAATAAAGGCAGACTTCGGCCAGTTCATTACGAAATCGAACGAGCTTGCAAGTGGCGGAGCGAGATTGTGGCGTGGGGTGAGTGAAGGAAATGAGAATGGATTGAAAATTAATAGTTTACACACCAAAAACTGCGAGGCACTCGTTTTAGAGGTACAACAAAATGCATATGTTCAAGAAATTCCACTTTTGACAATTAGTGCTGGAGAGAAATGAAATCCTAGTTGTTCTTCCCGCATAGCACCACATATTGTGTTTTTTCGAGCTTACAAATGTCGTTTCCATTATTCCTCATCGGATCTTTCATCTGCCCTGCATTGTTGAAAATTTTCTCTACAAAGAAAATGTGTGGTGTCCGAACTCCTTGCTGATTCTGCACGATCACTTTTGGAATTGTGCTGGTCTTTGTCTCCTCAGTTGTGACAGAGATTGTGATTTTTCATTGCCTCCGGCTTTGTTTTGCGTGTTAAAATCTCTTCGCAGTCGTTTTGTGAATGTCCCGTTTTTCTAGAATAAAAACGCGTGAAGAACTTCTCCGTCACTGGTGAACATCAACGGTGTTCGCTCCTGGTAGATTTTTTCATTGGTTTGTTACCTTTTCGTTGGCTCTTTTAGCCTTATTGGATAATATCCCATGATCTGTCCCAAAAGGGATATGTTTTACACGTGTTTTTCCCTTTCATTTGTAGTTGGCATACAACGGATACAGCCTCCTTCACCGTCTTTTCCTGGGCTACCTCGAGAGGCAAGGTCTGGCTGGATTCCTCATATTGCTTCACGGAGCCTTCAGCATCACTTTGCAGTGCATTTAGCAAGTACGTCATTTCATCGAGAAGTTCAATGGCCTCTATAGGTTCACTCATACCCAACTTCGTCCGCTAAACTACAGAATCAATGCAAGCACTAGAAGGGGAACACCCGTCGTTGACACGTCATCATGGTCTCAGAGCTCTTCTGTCAATCTTGCGAACACTGTGATATCGGTCACCGTTGACGAGGTCCTGGGCTGTTTCTGCAATGGTCGCAACTTTCTTACAGTCAGAGGGCAAGTCGGTTGAAGTCTCGCTTCAGATCCTGTGTCCGTGATTTGCTTGCACCGCCAGTCAGCTGAGCCGAGCCGCGTCACCTATGCATTATCATACGTGGTGCAACGTGGCTCAGCTGAGGGACGGTGCAGCGTGAGGCAAGGATTTTTGAGAGAGACTGTAGAACAAAAAGAAGGAAAGAAGTGAAAGGAGCTACAGCGCTTGCAGCATGCTCCTGTTTAAGTTGTTTAGTGGAGGTAGAGCAAATTGCGATGAAGCCTACGATAAGAATATGGTGAAAGTTCGAAGTTGCTGATCAGCTAGTAGTTGGCGTGAAGCGAAGACACAGAAATCTGACATGGCCACAATTGCAAAAGATACTATGTACAATAAAAAATCGAGACGTGAAGTCTCTGTACCTAATTGTAAAATAAATTTAGGCTGTCGACCACTACATGTCCAAGTTAATTCAAATGATTGCCACCTATTATCGGCAGTTATGCCTCCACCGTTTCGATTAATAACCATTTGTTGCATAACTACAGCACTTTTGTTTTGTTCGTTTGCTTCCAAATGGCACTGTCTAGAACCACAAGGACATATACTTCGTCGGTAGCTGAAATGTTTTCCGCGAGATCATAGGAAATATTGAACCTCGACAATGGAATACCTGTCTAGAAATCGAAGAGTAACTCGTTCAAACTCATTCGCTGCGTGATCGCAGTAATTGATCCAAAAGAATGTAGGCGTCTAACAAATTTGAAGAGAAGCGAACTTACGGAAATGTACTGCAAATAATACTAGCTCTAGAAATAATTATCGTAATCGGAGCTCAAAACAATCACGTAACTCAACACACACATGAGATACTTTTTCAAAATGAAGATTATGCTCAGCACGTTCAGATCTATTATACATAAACAAAGCTCAGACCCAAAGTCGCGTGTTTAGGTGAAGAGTTGTGAATGCATTTGTGCTGCAGGATCGCTCGCTACACCGTCACACCTTCGCCAAGAGCAACTGAAAATCTTGGGCCTCTGAAGGCAGCGATGTGGAGGGAAGATGGAATAGGGTGTGACTTCGCAATACAGCGCATTGATCACTCAAGGCGTTTAACGGGAATCTGCGCTGTGGCGCTCCAACAGTCCAAAACAATGGCAGGTTTCCTAGAGGCATAGGGAATTTTGTGTCAAATACGCGAGTTAGCATAAAAAAGAGAAATGGCCTCCGTGAACGATTCCCTCAACTATTGCAAACAGACATTCCCAATTCAACCGAATGAAACTTGAAAGCAACTCTGCGGGTACAATGTTCGGTAGGAAAGAAAATTCAGAGTCCAGCTGAGCAAGAATGAAGAATCGAGACTGATATACCTTGATTTCTTTACAGTCTTTATCGAAAGCATTCTTCCCAGAACAGCAATCGTGATGCCTTTAAGCTTACCTTGGGAACGCAGGCAAACTGAAAAAATCTTTGGAGATCATGTTCCTGTAACAGCACCCAAGGGAAAGTCTCACTATCATTCTTTTCTTAATACCTTCGTGACAATGCAGGTTTTGCGTTTCTGCACCAACGCGAATCTGTGCCTTGTTTTCACCCACGAGGTGACATGACAAGGGCATTTTTGATAAGCTGACAACGAAAATAAAGTCTATTCCGCACGCTGAGGCTTTTTGGCAGTGTTACTGTGTCCATACTGTAGGAGCTTCATTTACAGTATGCGTACAGAAACAACATAAAAATGCCTTCCGGTACAAAGGCGATATTATTTTCGTGTTCAGCATGTCAAATAACATTGCTGTGCAAGGATTCACTAGGTTCTGGGGAAAAATACACCTACAGTACGTACAGTGTGCGCACTAAATCTCTTTAATACTGCGTTTTGATGCAAAATGGATATCATATTCATAATCAGCGTACGTAGTTACCCATATAGACAAAATCTGGGGGAACTGCACTGAAGAAAAAGGGCTAAAACACGTACGACCCACCAGTGGGCCGTATTGTCCATTGTGTGTTTATGGTAGCACCAGTCGAAATCCTCGATTTAGAGCTAATGTACGAGCGGTGAAGCACAGACTTATGGTAAGCACATCATAAATGAGAAACGAACACAAACAATGATGATTATCTGCAGAGAAACTTCAGCCGTCGTCGCAAACAAGTCTGGCCGTGTCTCCGATCCGAGTTTTCACTGGCTGGAGGCGCCAGCCAAGGCCGTTGCATGGTTTGGTACAATAAGAGTACGAAATGTGTACAATTCACAGGGTTTCGTGGTGGACGCGCACAACCTACATCGGAGCACTCGTCCGCGCCCCGGTCGGGTTGGCGGCGGCAGCTTCAGCTTCTCTGCAGGTAAGCGATCATTGCTTGTGTTCGTTTCACATTTATGATGTGCTGAGTCTGTACTTCACCACCCGCATATCAGCTCCAAGTCAAGGATTTCGACTGATGCTGCCTTTAAAACACCAGAAATACCTCGCCTTTAAAAAATGGTGAAGGCGACAGAAGCGTACACAATGAAATTTTTGGCAGTCTTTAAAGTACATGAATATTGAGCGATACAACAATTTCTTCATTAATACCTTTCGCATTTCTGGGACGGTTTTCTAGGTACAGTGACCCGTCAGAACATGGTTGGCATTTTAAGCTTTGCATTAATTTCCGCAAATAAGAAACTGGTGAAGTATATTCGCAGAGAATCAATGACATCCGCTAAGCGCGGCGAAACTGTCCTTCTTGTGCATGGCTGTGGTTTTTCAGTAGGAGTGAAAGGGCTGCTCCGGGATTTACATTTTTTCCCTAGATTTAATTGGATCGGAAGAAAAATGGCACCTGTGTCTTGGGACATATATTTTCCTAGGCTTATTTGGTCCGAAGGTGAGGTGACACACAGGTCCGAGTCGAGGTCGTGATTATAATGAACCAAGCACGGCTTCGTGGTGATTTGGCTCGATTATCGAGTTAGATAACGTTTCAGTAACAACTAAGTAATTACCTAACAACTTACTGTTTCCAAAAATCTGTTCTATTTACGGAAACAGGCAATTTACTTCTTCGGTTGTTATGCCTGTACAGGTTGTTAAAGATCACTTTTTATTGGCCAACGTTTCGGCAACACGCCGTTATCAAGGCCTGAAAGTGGATCAGTTTTCATGAACTCATGATCTACACCGTGAAACACCTCCTCTGAACTGTGCATTTAATTCATCTCGATTAGCTAGCAGTAAACACCAGACGTGGGAGACGGACTCCCTGCTCCTTGGGGGCACACTTGGTGAGATTTCACGGTGTAGATCAAAAGTTCATGAAAATTGATCCACTTTTAGGCCTTGATAACGGCGTGTAGCCGAAACGTTGGCCAATAAAAAGTGATCTTCAAATACCTGTACTCGCATAACAATAGAAGAAATAAGTTCAAGACAATGCCCAGATTTTACGACAAGAGAACATGGAATATAATAGCAAGACAATTGTTAGTTACTTACTTAGTTGTTACTGAAAACGTTATTCAAACGCTCGATGGCATATCAAATAAAACCCACTCACGGTTGAGATTCTGGCGTTAGAGCATAATCTAGCTCGACTCCGCCATGATCGCATTCTTTTGCGAGACGATTCTGACATGGAATAAAAGAAGGATGTCTGCCGAATGCACACTTAGAAAGTTGCCGATGAAATATGACTAGTACCTTCAGAGGTTCCAAATCTTGCGCACAAAACCTTAACCGTATGGCCAAAAAAAAAAACTCTCGGTCATCGTGACTTATGGTCAGCAACAGCAACAAACACAACACGATGTCTGGAAGACTCCATGCTCAAGAGCATAAAAGCAGTGCGTAACCTCACAAGGGAAGTGCACGAACCTAAGCTACGATTGCGAAACGAGACACGGTTAGAAGGCTTCTCTCAAACGATGTTACAGATTACATTTGAATTCTGCTAAATGGTCAATACAAGCTCAAAATTCCACGTTGATGATTCCCCACCATACTGACATATAACTCCCTCTCTCCCAGCGGCGAAGCCGGATCGCCGAATGGATGGTAATGCAGACTCGTAGGCAGAACCTCGATGGCTTTCATCCCATGATCATGATTTTTATAGAGAAACTTCCATTCAATTTTCAACTTCTGCCTACGGGTCTGCATCACTATCCACTCGACCATCCAGCTGCACCGCTATGAGTGAGGGAGATACAGTACTGGCCAAAAAGATACCATTTTTTGAACTGTTGTCCATAACTTCTCTCTGAGTGAAGCTTGAATTTTCTAATTTTGGAAGATAATGCAACTACTCATAGCTAATGAACAGAGCTACTAAGATCCTCACTTCGCCTGAAATTCTTTTGAGAAAAAGTTTTTTATTCAAAGTGGTCAAAATCCTTGGTTTTGCACTACTCACATTCAACTACATACTATGTGACTTCTAGTAGTGGGCAACGTCGATAGACATTGCCCATGCAAGACTGCTTATCCCAATTTCTCAGCCGCTCATTGCTGGCCCATGTGCGCTCAAAACTGGGTAACAAGGACCCAGTGTAATCCTACTTTAGGAGTACAGTTAGCACTGATCACAGGCTGTTCTACTGGTTTTGCTAGGTGACGATCCAAGTAGGCAACCCTCGCCCGGTATTGAGGTTTTTCCACGTCTTCTCACTAAAACCTGGGGATGGGTGGCTCGAAGTGAAAGAAATTACTCATAGGAGTTTTCTGAGGTTCGACGCTAACAGATCGGATACTGCCCTCTGCTTGTTCAAGTGTCAATGAGGAAAACGAATTCCAATACTGCAAAAGCCCCAGCTTGTGACAAATATTCATTGATCCTATGAAAAATCAGAAAATTGGGAACGAGTTCCTGAAGACGCGGGGTTCTTTCTTTAACACCCCACTGACTTTTCAACAAGAAACATTACTGTAACAATAATTTTGTTGGCAATGCACGTCCCAAGAAACAGGTCATGATTTGCACATGAGAGAACCTTTGAACGCCTGACGCTTGAATGTTCTTTGGTTCCGGAGGGCTCAGCCGAGGATCAATGCATCCTTAGCTGAGAATCATTTCGAGATTTTAGTTCCAGGAGAATCGCCAGGTGATGCTATGCATGATTCTTCATGAAAGTGCCGATAGTCCCTTTCGAATCCTTCACTTTACGGAGAGTTCGAGATGCCCACTAAGACAGCTGTCACAAGGCTCTGAAGCTGGCAATATCGATCGGCAGCACGTAGCGCCTCCTCGTGGCAGTGGTAGATGTCTCAACGTGCACTTCCAGCTCTCCATGAGAAGGCGCTTCAAAAAGGGGCTTTCGGCAGTTTTGGGAGGAAACATGTATACCATTGTAATCAGGGTCGCCTAAGGATTCTTCTGGGCTAGGATTCATTAAAGTATAACCGAACGAAACCAAATCGACAAACCAACTTTCACGTCCTCCGTCTCCTAAAATTGCGTGGTCTCTCTATTAATCAATCACGCTATCAATGTTTGTATACTTTGTGTCACTAGCGCTTCCTGGATCCAAACCCTGATGTTGAAATTTCAAAGAAAAAATCAGTTGAGAAGTAAGGCACTGCCTCCAAGCGAGCCTTTCCCGTGACGCTGAAAACATGCAGTTCCATGCTACCCAGCACGTAGAAGTATATGTTTGTGACTTGCAGTGCGTTAGCAGCAGGTTTTTCGATAATTTGATGATTGGCTGCAAATTTTACCCAATTAGAACCATATTTAGTGCAACTACAATTACTTTGCAGTAGTCTTATTGCCAAGAATGCATGTTAGCATAAATGGCTAATCAACATAACTCAGTAGCAGAATTTCTATGGTTTATCAAGAACGTTTCCATGTGGAAAGAAGGGATCCCAGAGAACTCCTGAATCGGTGGGATGTACATAAATGAAGTTGAGATTGCTCAAAACCTTTTTATTGAAATCTTTTCGTCTACTCGCACGTCCATGCGTACGTCCGTCCATTTATCCGTCTATTGACACGTCAGTGTAGTTCTTGTGCGCAGTCAGTGGAAAGTTTTCGAGCGCGCAGAGCCTGTGGAGCGTGCGCGGCGCGTCTCGCTTGTAACAGCAGTCCGGCGTCCTCGCTCAGCTGTTCGATGGCGCCGTTCGTCAGAATTAGGCTCAGGTAAACGTTTTAGCGGCTACCTGAGACAAGCAGTTCTCTATGGGGCCAAAAATAAATAAAAAGACACAAAACATGAAAAAGGCGGGATCCGCCGCGCACGCGCCGCACTCTCTACGTGCTTGAAAACTTTCCACCGATTGCGCACAAGCACTATACGTTTCTAAGGCAGTTCCTGATGTTGCCTCCACGAGGAGTATAATACCTTATGGTGGAGCCGCACGGCGAGATCGATTTTAGTACATATTGATTATAGGTGGGCGCGAATTATCAAGTGGTCATTGTTAAAGTTGCAAAAGGCTTGAAAACCTCCGATATGAATAGCTATATATTTCATATGGAAACAGGTTTGCGTGGAAGATGGGTCATATTTGAAAGAATGTTCGACCGTGTTAAAGAAAACTCTAAATGTCAGCATCTTAGTGTATTTGCTGTACTCCAAGGGTTCGATGAACGAAAACTCGTATTCGATGTTGGAGTTGCTCGAAACATAAGGCAGTTAAAAAAATCGAGACGTTTACTGTGCCTTGTCAATTGAGAAAAGTGGGTCCCGCCACGGAAAGCATCGATAATCATACTTCCTGTGTTCTTGGTGGACATTGGTAGAGAACTGTAAACTGGCGCATCGTTGGGTGGCCCACTGATTTAATCAGCTCATCAACATAAGTATTGTAATTAGCTCATCAGCATGAGCAATTTCTTTTTTGAAATGCTTTGACATAAATGTATTCTTCTCAACTCTTCCAATGTCCCTTCCAGAGAATTGAGAATGCCTTCCGAACATTCGAACACTCGAATTTTTCAGAACCCTCGAGTTTTTGAATTTTCAAACATTCGAATAAATATTCGAATTTTATTCGATTCAGTCAAGAATCTAGTGTAGAAATGAAGAATGTTCACAAATTTTTCGCTATGGAGTTGAACAGAAAAGGAGAACGGATTCTGGATCAGCGCCTTCGACTTCACATAATATCCCATTGCAAATAGTCATGAGATCCCTGTATCTTTCCCTCGTAAGAAGCTTTGGAAGATGATTTTCTTAGGTTGGTCGCTGGTCTTCTGCCTTTTTACAAAAGGAGTTTGGCTCTGCTGCTCTAGAATTCGGTGAACTACGAGGCAAACAAGGGAGACGGGTAGTGGTGGAGGTCACTAACTTTGACGAGTCAGTTCTCGCACGGTAGACATTCTTGTGATCTGACAACTGGGACTATGTTAGACAAAGACGTGTGCTACATAATGCGCAGCTATGAGTACCTCTGTCAACTATTTGCCTTTGCAAAGAGTTCGACAATCAAAATCAAGGCGCCCTTCGCAGTGAGGCAAAATGGAGTGATTTTCAAAGAACGCTTAGAACTTGTCATGAAATTCTTCCAAATGGTTATGTTATGTTATATTTATTACGTTTCCCAAGGAAAACGTACAGAAAGACACATATAAAACCGGAACACAAACTGTGATAAAACAATCGATGAACATCGTAAAAGAGAAATATGCAAACAACGAACCCATAATGAAATAGGTAGAATTAATAAGAGGTAGAAATAAAAAGTGAACAAGGCACAGCTTAGTCACTCATGGCCCTAGTATCTTAGCAGACATAGTGCATGAAAGATGACTACATCCTTAGTCAATTTTAAGTAGGCCGCAACGGCTCTAATTGCGAAAAAGTTATTTCTGAGTTGGTGACCGCAAATGTGTGATCCTTCTAGTCACAGAAGAAATTCCACTTCAGTTGGCTCTAACTCTAGAGAGAAGATGGCGTAATCGAAATTTCGCGTCACCAAGTTTGATGCCTCAGCTTGAGACCGCCCAAGAAGAATACGGTGAGAGGAGGTATCAGTTAAAATAAGAATGGCCCTATGATCACTACACTTAGATTTGCTTAGGCTACTGCAGCGTTATGGGAAAATTATAATTCGTTAAAGTGCTGCTACCAAAATTGCCTTCCTGAAGGGTTTATTCCGAAATTAATTACATTTCCAGAACAAGGCAGAAAAATAGGCTTCACATCCATGAATGTTCGCGAGATCATGCGCTTTAGAATGGTTTATTGAAGTGTGCGAAATTCAACCAGTGTTCACTTATTGCAAGCATTCAAAAATCCCTATGCAATAACAGCTCAAACTTATGTAACAACCCAATATTTAGTGCAAGATTACAAGCTTGCTCTGAAATTTACTTCCTTCTAACTGTTTATACTTGTCACCACTAATCGAGACCATGACGTCATCAGCAAACAAGTGAGCTGTTTATTGCCACAATGATGAGCGTTAATTCGCTCTTCACTCAGTGCCCTCGGCGGGTCGCCGTCGCCGTCGCCTGCGCAAGGGGTCTCCGTCGTCGCCGTCGCCGCCGCGCCCTTTCATTGCCCTTGCCATCACTTTCGCCGTTTACCGCCCCGCTGCCTTAGATCTGCTGCTTCTTCGATGCTCCTGCTACTCCTCGTCGACCTAATTCGTCCCCTGCAGGCCCTCGAGGTGGCACTGATTCCATCTACAGGATGCTACAGCCACGATGTCATGATGAAGGAGGTCGGACTCAGCATGCCTCCTGGAGCAAGCATCACGTGGATTCAGGCCTTCCTCTATGATTTCGGCTTTGGTGAGATTCCTTTGCCAGCGAACTGGACTCGACTAAGCATCTGGGGACACGATGATGAAGGTACGTGATCAAATACAGAGGAATCTGCACTTCCTTGGTGATCAGTCAAACCATTGTCAGTTCGTTGTCAGGTGTGACGGAACTATGAAACTATGCGGAAAATTCCGCGAAATGGTGCAACTTCGCACTAAACTTTGCAAGTAGTTGGATTCTCTATGTTTTTGGACATTGTGAAGAACGGGAGCTTCCTCTAGTGGGGGCACATGTGAAGCCGGATGATTGGAGCTTCCTATGTTAGTGTCTTCGGCTAAAGTTGGGTAACAGAACCAGTACAGGGTTCACAGATTGCTCACACAAATTCGTTACAGTTGTAATTTCTAAAAAATGCCAGCCACTTAGAGATTTTACTAGGGGAGTTTTCTACACCGTAACGAGATGAAACTTGGAAAATTCCTAGATCATCAGCTTAAATAACTCATTTTTAGTGACAAGCACAGTTATACAAATATGCCAATTGTAAGAGCTTCCCTAATTCTTTCTTCATTCCTCTTATTTACCTTTTACTCTGCTTATTGGGTGCGCCGCTGTTGATCCGATCAGATTTTCGCACCTTTTCCTCGCGTCTCTAATTATATCCTCAGGACATCAATTAAAGGTGCGAAAAATGCGACCAAAAAATCCGTTCGGATCAACAGCGTAGGCAACGAATGTGCCTTGTAGCGGCAATATCCGCCCTCACTCTTGGACGAGTTATCCCCCCGGAGTGTCGTTAAGTTTCCATGTCCACGCACCTCAGAGTGTTGTGCAATCAATTGACTATGTATTGGAATAATACTAATCTCAGCTGATAGATCCGTATAACTGAGCTGGCTCAGGAAGACAATCTTGTCGAATATTTTTGCTCTCAAATATTGAATATTTCGAATAAATGTAAAATTCGATCCTTCCAACATAAGAGACCAATGTAGTTTTGTATGAGAAAGAAGAAGAGCTTGAAACCTTTGTTATTCTCGGATATCTGGATGTTTGAATGGTTTCCGATTGTTAATTAAAGTAACAAAATTATTCGGCTTTTATTCGGTCCCAAGTATACTTCACACCCCAGATAACTTGTTGTAGATGACCTGACATAATCAGTGTGACTACCATGGACAACTC
>JARK01001514.1:191202-217933 GCA_000688135.1 Ancylostoma ceylanicum
GAACAATATTAATTCTACTGATTGTAAACATCATCCTGGGTGTGAAATATTCAAAGCGACTTTTTTCAGGAACACCGTACAGTGGCTTGGGAATGTCATTTGGTGAACGAGTAGGGAACCTTCTATTCCACTGGGTAATCATCACCGCTCGCATCATACAAAACTTCGTCTTGAGCAGGATGTTCGCTAGAAAAGGATTTCCTGAGGTGAGTTGTTCTGGCTGGGACCTGAAGTGAGTCAGGATAAAGAACATTCGATGTGTGAACCATACGTGAATCCAAAATGGAATGACACTGCTACATAGGAAAACAGAACCGCCAAACGGGGCGCCGACACTTTTTCGCCACTGTGAAGCAATTCGTCTAAACTCTTCGAGTGTTCGCTTTCACGAATTCATCACTGAAGAAACCTCTACATTTGTGTCATTGCTCGGTTTTTGTGGCCTACGTGCCTCCCATAATTTTTCGCAGTCATCTTTTGTTCAGAGAAAACCTGTCTCTCGTTTTAATTTGTATCATTTTCCAGGTAGATATCATCAGGTCCGAAGCTGAAAGAGCCATCTATGCGGGTCGATCAGAGTTCCTATTCGACGTTGTTCGGCCAATTAATAATCGTGTAAAGTATTTCGGGAGCAACATACAGATGTAAGTCTGACGTGCAGCGGCGCCCGTTTATTTAGCAAGCTCCTCACATTCTGAGTCGCAGAATTTTGGGATACTTCTGCTCAACTCTTGAAAGGGCAGCTACAGCACTGCTCAGTCGTTCTCGCACCAAAGAATATCGCCCATCTACTCTGCCGCGCCGCAATACCTATGCGGCGCGGTCGATCAGCTGCGGTTGCTGATGTTTTACTCACGTTCTCGACCCCTTTCCCTTGTATATTTGTTTCTGTTTTGAAAACGGTGTGAAGCGAATTTATTCCGTTGAATTCCATTTCTTCCCCAGAAATTTTAGAATATAGGTAATTCCTGTATTCTGAACATGAATTTTTTAGTAACATTATTTTGAATACTCTCGAGCGCTTGAATGTCTTCTTTTTCAGAAAGAAAAAAGCCAGAAATATAATTTTCGAGAAAAATGTCAAATAAGGAAAAATACTGGTAAAAGTGGTGAATTATGGATTATGGACACGGTAATTTAGTTAAATAGCGGTCTCGCAGTGGAAGTGTGCTGGGCCCATAACCCAGAGATCGATGGATCGAAATCACTCGCTGCTACCGGTTATCTAGGCGGCAAGTGCCATTAGAATGTCCGGGCACAGTAGGAACCAATATGGTTTATCACATAGTGAATAACGAGTACAGGCAACAAATATTATCTACAGAAGGAGTGCAGGCCGAGGGTGTGAGGAGCATCTCCGTTCGTGCTCTTTGGTGTAGCCGATGATCATGTCGTCGTTTTTCTTTTATGGGCGGCGCGAGCATTCTGTCTCCTGCAATTAACAGCTTTCATCTCAGACAACATGATTGTGCTTTGAGCTTTATTGATTGAACTATGTAAAGATACCTGACATCCTCCAATATGGAATTGAATCATTGAGAGAAGGGCTACATTGAGCCTACTTGCAATACCAAATCTTATTTTGGTAGCTCAACTCAACCCAAATATATATTGGTTCATACGCTTTCGATAATTGGCTGTAAAAAATGTGTGCCTTGCTTATTAAAGGGGCGCCGCTGCATGAAATCGTTGATAGACATTCGCAAGATTTGAGTCTTTATATTTTCAGGAATCCAAGCGATTACGTCACTGTCATCCCCGAACTGCATGAGAACCACCGGGATGTGATGCATCCCCAAAGTGGAATCAACTGCCGGCAAAACATCCAACTACCGAATAGCACAGCTCAACTGCCCTTATCCTTGTCAGACTGCTTGTGTCAAAATGGTCCTGTGAGCTTCGCCGCAGCGAATATCTCTTCTTTACCTGTGAGAAGAACAAATCTCTATATGGAACTGGACAGAAGCAGCGTGCAGCAGAAGTTTCTTGAGATCTCCAGGCAATTCCCTGAACTCGACTGGCCCTCTCTGACCAAGGAGAAATTCATCCTGGTCAGCTTTGGTAGTGTAGCACAGGTGAGGCATCTAACATCCTAGCGCACTTTATACTTTTAAAGTTTGTTGTTTAGGCGCATTACATGCCGCTTGATCTTGTCCGGCAAATCTTCTCTGCGTTCGCACAGACTCCTTATAAAGTAATCTGGCAAACAAACTCGGCCACTAAATCTCTGCTATGGACGCGGAATATAAGCGTGCCCAGGAATGTTATAATGACCAGCTGGGCACCGATCAAGGAAATGTTAGGTTGGATTTTGGAGTTCTTCGTAATCCTGAAGTGATTCTTTGGAATTTCTCCATTTCAGCACATCCGAACCTTCAATACTTGATATGCCACGGAGGGATTAACACAATCAACGAGTTGTTGCTGTTTGGGGTTCCTGTGATTGGAGTTCACTTGCAGGTGCTCCTTTTTTATCCTATTCAAAGTTAAAAGAAGGGCATCAACGCCGACGTCATGATTGTGCTTAGAGCAGTACGGAGAATTAACTGCGGGGTGCCCCTCCCAGAAATTTATCCTATTGAGAGAATCAGGCTACTGCCAAACTCCACGACTAGTATAGCTGCTTTGGTCACTGCGTCCGCTGAGACACTGGTTTTAGTACATATCGATTGCGGTCGTGGCGTCGCTGGCACTGTCGCCGCTGCCGCCGTCAATTAATCGATACGCACCCAGTGTAGAAGTGGCCGCAGCGACCAAAACCCACAACTGAGGGTGTTATCCTAGTCCCGTTTTTTTTTAAACATGTCTAACCTTCAATCCATTCTTCTGGATGTGGGCAACTTGATTCGTTAATTATCCCACTCCATGAAATTTTCTGTTCCCAGGGTGACCAAGGGTCGAACCTCAGGCGTCTCACAGATTTGGGAGCAGCTGTGATGATCTCTATTGCTCGAATTGCCCAAGGACAACTTCCACACACAATGAGGAAGTTTGAAAATAACTTAGAGAGGTAGGTTACGCTGAAAGTTAAATCTTACAGACTTAAATAAGTGTACACACAGTGCGTTTCATAACCACAACAGCCCTCTCCTCACAAAAAAAAATGTTTTTTTCAGTAGTTCTGCCTGAGGCAACGGAGTTTTTTCCATTACCAATGTAATCAGCCCTTCAATACCCTGACAGTTTCCTGAGGTCACAGCAGCATACTGATTTTCCAAAATTTTATTTTCTCATTTTATCTAACGTGTAGTCATGGCACAACTTCACTTGTCCAACAGGTTTACTAGCAGTGTAATCGAAATGACGAAATTTAAATAGAATTACAAATAATATAAGTATTATGCAATCTGATATTTAAGCTAATCATCATTATTCTTAGCACATCCACGTCGGAAGAGCGTTGCAATTCAAAGACGTACTGGTGTTGTGATGAAGTGTTAAGAATTTAGGGCTGCTTTCGTGAGCTGGGAAAGAGGACACCATTATTATTGGGTTGAACAAAAAATAACTTCCTTTGTCAGTAATAATCTTCATGTTCCTTGTTGTTTAAACCTGGGCATACTTGTAATAATTGATCTAGTTCTTCTGCGCCAGCCAGGGTAGTAGGTGGAACAATTTACTGAAATGTGTCTGACGTTTCGACGGTAACATCTTTTTCGTAGACCTGGAAGGGGTCTAAAAGCTATTTGCGCTCTGAGCAGCCAAATGTCCTCTTTTTCTCGCTAAGTACTGACATAGTTCCAACCACATTTGGAAATCTCCGAGCAAAATTACACAAGGTATCGCTAAATCCACCGATTTCGCGGATGCTGTCCGCAGCGAGCTGTGACTCCCTGACTCTGACTCTGATTTTTTCGTAATTCCGTGGTGTGTAGATTCCGTGATGTAGGATCATGCGTACAGTGTATCCGAAACGACGAATCCGCGCAAACGGGCCACGTCACAACCAAATCATTGGTTGATATCAGAAAGATGATGATGAAACGTGATACGCAGATTAGAGATGATGACGTGGATCGCTGGCAAGCGCGGCCGCCTCTGGATCCCTGACCGCTTGGGCGGACTCGTCGTTTCGGATAGACGGTATATTTATTGACAAGGCTTCGGCATAACAAGATATATTCTGCATTAATGCACATAACTAAAACTACTATGATTGTTGCTATCACAATCACATTGAACTGACCATGCTTGAAGAGAAGAAATCGACAGCCCTACATCAAGCTTTCTCTATAGGCGAACGAATTCCAATGTAAGATGGATTACTGTCCTTCTTGAAAAGACTGGCGGATTCTCTATGCGAGTTTATGTCTCTGCAGCAGCGGAATCGCGGTGGGACCTACTCGATCCTCTCTCAATGAAAGCATACCCGTCACTGAAAGCATACCCTCACAGCATCCTCTGTTCAAATCTCGCAGCGATGCTGCGGCCACGGACACGGAATCCGCCTGTTTTCGAGGAATGCTATTTCACACTAATTTGTTCAGCCAAATTACTACCTCTCTAATCTTTTTGGCAAGGTAATTGACTAAGGTTTGCGCCAGATGCAGTAGTGTGAAGTTTTCAAGGATATTTCACATATTCTACTCCGTTGCAATTGCAAATTCGACGAATGCAAGTGCATATTTCTCTTTTTTTCAATGCCACACAAAATAAGTGGGTTGTTTACTTGCAAAAACAAGCATGGACTAATTGCAGCGCTTTGATTTAAAAGATCTGTGTTAGATATTAGTTGCATATTTTTAATTCAGCCTCAACGCTTCACATAAATATTTAGTAGAAAGACGAGTGCGATATGCTCTCATTCTAACATACTGATCAAAAGCAATGTAGTCGGTGGTCGTCAATCTCTCTCGGAATGCAGTACTTACTCCGCTTTTTTCCACAGTTGTAAGCGCTTTCGAATGAGTGTGAAGGCAATACATCGCGATATTTGTTGTACCAGTCAAGCGTTTCGTTCTTCCTGACAAATCTGGCAACAGTTTGCCGGAAGAGAAAGAGGCTTAGTTTACAAAGCATTCCTGCTTCTTTATTTGATGATAGAACGCTGTAACTAGCCTGATATTTCGTTAGAGATGAGGAGTTTTCGCGTTAATCAGGTTTCTTCATCTTTGGGGGTAATGCATATAACACCTTCATAGCACTACTTCTGCAAATAGCATGGAATGAGAAATTCTTTAAACCAGAATTAGCGAGTAAAATAAAAATCAAGAAAATCAGAACTTTAATAAGATTCCATCAAAATTGTCACCCTATTAGAATTGCTGTCTGATTGTCTTTTTCAGACATTGGCAACGTGCAGCTCAGTTGTCGTCGATGCTTGAAACATACCGTACGATCCACAAAGATCAGCAAGTGTTCTGGATTGGCTGGACGGCGCGACATGGGAAGAGGTTACGCGACCGGAATTTTCTCAACATGCACTATGTCGGCGATACTGAGAATGTTTTCTGGTTTACCGTAATAGCGATCCTAATTGGAATGTTTACATTGGTTCTTTTCTGAGGAGCAGTGTACGAGTATGTAGACTTTGATCTCTGAAATTGCCTGTAAATGACTGGTATTCTGCAACAAGCTTTGTATTAAACATATTGCAAATCATTCAATAGTTTGAAGAAATCGTTTGAATTTTGATTCGCCTTTGTTAATGAGAATATTTCAAACACTTATCATTCACATTGGCAGAAGAAGTAAAGAAATGCACGAAATAATCCATTTGGCCTACTACCTGTCGATGGTGCGACTCTTCAGCATTGAGAAACAACAGCTGTGCATGCCTATGTCTCTGTCAAGCCAACTTCGCAGTGGCCAAGCCTCGAGGCCGAACAGAGGGAGGAACGATGGACATGCGCAAGGGCAATTGTCGTGCTGAAGAAGGTTGTCGCGTAACCATCTGACGGAACGTGTTCATAGGTAGGTTGTTCTCAGTACTGGCAACTGTGCGCCAGATATTGCCTACAGTATATAGGTACACGTGCTGGGAATCTATAGCGAAAAAGGAAGGGTCACAGAAAACGATACCCTATTTTTTCTTTATACCTTATACATATACCCTGCTTTTCATGTCATTGATCATACCCTGTTTTTCCGTTATCGCCATAGTGCTGACCGTCTGGTTTTGCACGAGCTTACTTTCTTGTTAACCTACTCGCTACAGATTGTAACTCCCGTCACTGCTGGTGTAGCTAGCGCACCAGCAGAGCTGGTTTTGTCCTCACTTCATCGGCCTTCTCTGGACACAGCCAAAGGTTTGCGCTGCATTGTGACCGAAGAGTAGAAAGAAAGGAATTCCTCAAAATTAGATTAGGCAAGTCGTGTTCTGACTTCCTGTTCCAAAACCCTAAGATGGACAAAAACAGATAAGACCATGACAATTTGGCGTAATTTTCTTCAAAATAGTAGATATTACAAAAATCCTCCTGTTTCCCGACGTAAAGTTCCGTAAAATTGCTACTGTAGAGAATAGTGCCCTGCATTCACGAGCGATATTTGTAACTTATTTAAATCACACCGCGAATGCAACACATGGGAAGGCGGTTTCCCAACTCCTGCAAGTTACTTCTCGTGCAACTTTATTTAGAGAGTGTTTTCTTTTTTTTCAGCAGAACGATCAGTCAGGTTTCTTACGTAAATGTCCCGATTTTGTTCTTCTACGAAGTGCGAGAGTGATACCTTGAAGTATAGAAAGAGCTTTTCCTGCAAAGACAGTGTCCTCACATTCGAATAATTTGTGGCCAATAACTGCATAAACGCGGCACAACACCTTGCCTATTCACCTGGTCTAGTTTGGCTCTATGTAGTATTCCGTTTCAGGATGAGAAAAAAAACCGGAATACTTAGTACTTGATGAACAGCAGTACCAGATCAAAGAGTCGCTTCAGCGTCCGCCCCTGAATGGCCGGTCCGGTTGCGTTCTCGGTGCGTGATTATCTTAATGGCCTTGTGCTCTACCAACGTCTTTGAGTCACCTACCTACACCCTTCTGGTTCTACAAATTTAGCCTCACCACTGGGAAAAAAATTCATGCCTTCTTGGTTCTGTTCTAAATGCTCGGTTACGCTCTACTAGAAACTCCTTTCTAAACAGTCATGTTTCCCTCGTTAAAAACTTCATCCTTGCACAAAGCCGAGCCCCATCATTGCATCTTCTGTTTTTACAGTACCGAACGTATTTTTTTTCTTAAAGTTTTGGCACACCTTCACGGTGTATGGAATAAATAAATAAATGTACAAATATATAAATAAATAAACAGCAATAAACTGGAAAGGAATATACCGAGAGAGACCTATGAACCTTCCAAATTAATAACGTTTAGACAAATGCACCTCATCTCATGGAGAATAGTTCATACATGGAATGCAAAGTTCATGAGTTTGAAAACAAGCAATCGGTTTTTATAACCATTCCCCTGTTAAAGGCAGCACCCACGGAACATTTCTTTCCGAAGATTTTGACAGTTTTGAAGAACCCTGAACTTGAGGAGTACTTTCGCCGTACAAGCAGCATTGCGAGCGTCCCTGTATCTATTCGCAATACCATCGCCTAGGTTTGGACGAATTTATTTCTCAGCTGATTGTACGTGTTCTCTCGGTTGCATTCGGTTGCATCAGAACACCGAAATCTTCTTGGGGCGCGGGAAAAATCGATTTCCAGCTGATCTATTTGCCGAATCATCGCCCTTCTCTAGTGAATCCTCTCGCTTTGCTTCTCGAACCAATCCAATCTCCCTCATTTTCGTTCTTTTTTATGCTCATAGTAACTACGATTCTTCTGCATTAGCATTTCGCGGTTGTTTGACTGCTACTATTGGTAGTTTTCAACAAAATTCCATTTTTCTCTCATTCCTTTTCGGTTAGGGAACTTTATGATGTTTTGGTTCCTGAGAGACCCCTTTGTTAATCGATGTGAATTTCCCAATGGTTATTTTATTTGCAACAATGCGGAGGGGCCGCAATTCACAAATAATAACTGATTTTGGCAAAATCAGCCTGGTGAAAAAGACAGCCTTATCGATCTTTTGCTGTCGGTCCTCATTCCACGGTTCGCGCAACTCGACCACCCCTGTTGGACGAACCCTGATTATGGATTCATGAAAGTAGTATTTTCAATGATAATGGAAAGTATCGTATCCAAGAAAGTGTTCAGCACCCTCGGTACTTTCGATATATGCAAAGATCATGAAGTCGAAAATTTCCGTGGGTGCTGCCTTTAAATGCGGGTCTCTCAAGCATATGTGCTACAAATTAAGGTTGAAGACAATCTGCTCTCTTAGTTCGCCACCCTTTCGCACCACTTTTCCCAACTCATCGTGACTATCCCAACTCACTTAAATTCCATTTATACAAAGAAGCTCATCCTCACACTACCTTAGCACATCCACAAAGCCAATCCGTCTAGGTAATAAAGTATTAAACCCAAAGGTCAATCGCTGCAGCTGTAATGAATGTTGTTTAATCTCTTCAGTAATACTCACGGAAGTTAGGAGATTCGATTTAGGTAAGATGCACTGTTGTCCACTTGTTTCCGTTACACCGTTATTGCCGCACCTCTTTTTTCACTAAAAGGAGACCGAAGTGAGCTGTCAAGTTCACTGCAAAATCTACTTTATTATATATGGAGTACTCTTGCTGGAAGGTGTCATGAAATCTGATGTGTCGGACTTAGGATTCATTCCCAATCCCTGCGCACACGACTGGGGATAGGAAAAGAGGATCGACATTACAGTCGGTGTGATCGACCGGCCTCATGTTGCTCGTTGGTTGCAACAAACAACATTCCCCGTCTATAGACAAACGTACTTATTTTCTTTCTCAGCGTTTCCTTGCTTCGTAGATCCGCTTTGCTAATCCTTTGACGCCATATTGCTCTGTCGTGCGCTGGTCGGGATGAATCCTAGCCAACTTGAGGTCGGCGTGCAGAGTGTCGAGTCATCGTTGTTTTGGCCTTCCTTCTGGCCGTTTCCCTGGTATGTCTAGACCGCAACCGATCCTACAAGTTTTCGTCTTTGGCACGAAGAACGTGACCGAACCTTCGCAGACGCGCTTCGCGGAGCCTGTCGGCTATCGCAACAACTTCAAATCGTCACCTTATCCTGGTTACAAATGCGATCGAGGTGTGCAATGCCGTCTATCCACCGCAGCATTCTTATCTCCATGACGCTAATTCAACACTCCATTTCCTTGGTGACTGGCCACTTGGCACCATAACAGCACCACAGAGTGTACCACGTTCGGTAGATTGTTGACTTGAGACGGTCTGGGATGTGCTTGTCACAAAGCATACCAGTCAGTGATCCCCACTCCAGCCACGCAGCGTTGACGCATGCGATGATGACGTGAACGAGACTGCCGTCCGATGACACCATTGAAGTTGAATGTCAATTGCACTGTAGAATAAAACATGGAACACCCTGCTCACTCAGCATTAAACTTTTTCCTTCATCTAGTGCAGCATTAATGAATAGTTGGTAGAGAGGGGGGAGTGTTTGTGGACCATTACACGGTAGTATTTTACTTTATGCAGTCCAACCAGTATTAGGTGTCGGAGAGTGATCCGTTGCTGGAACAGTTCCACTTTCTTAAATTCTCGTGAACCACTTGTTCTCAATGTTGCCAGACTGTGGCAATCCAGTCATTTACTTAAACAAAAGAACTGCAGAACACGGCTTTTATAAGACGTCACTTCAGTATACTAAGCTTTGAGATAATCCTTTCTACAACAGTAATGATGCGATGCAAACGAAAAACTAAATTGCTGTTGAAACTAGTAAATTTGGACTTTGAATACTATAATTTCGTTTGTAAACAGTTCTGTTCAAATACGAAAAAAGAGTTGTAATAAACTCCATCACTACTTCAGAATCTGTTCTGATAGCAGAATCGGAAGCTGAGTCTTAAGAAGGTGGATGAATGAGATCCCTTTGTGATTCCGGGAGCAACAAAGGGAGCAAGTTGATGCCTTAAGGAATTCGGCACTTGCTCAACTTGTTTTTAACTTTTCAGTCAGTCATTAGTGGTCTGTTTTTAAACATGATGATGAATTCAGTGGTATTTTCATTCTAAATCTAGAATGATTGGTTTTTCTTTTCTCGAACATCAGAATCTTTCAATCTTTGAAGGAAGGCGGAATTTGTGTGTAAAAAATCGCGTATTCATTTCAACGTGTTCAAATCTGGTCCACACTCACTGAACTTTCGGAATTATGCAACGCAACACGTGACATAAATGGCATTCTTCACAATAACGCTGTCACTCATCAAAACGAAATGTAACAAGTTCCCATTACGATTATATCAGATATATCAGAAGATCAGCATTTATTAACGTATTGACACAGTTGCACTTGTAATGTATTACTACTCTGCAATTTCTGCTCGCGGTGGAGTGGATTAACGGTACCCCTGAGGTGGGGAGTCGCTTCGCCATCGTGATCATGCGGGAATGGAGCAGATCCACCGAGGAAATGTGCGGATCCAGAGCGGGCAAATCCATTCCCAAATGACTAATATTAGCAGTGTAGTGTGACTTTTACCGAATCTTGCTCATTTCGCAACGAATCTATGGGATTGTTTGTGCCCACTATTGGTAATTGTAAATTGCTTCTAGCGTGAACTAACTCTTTCTGAGCATTTGTTCCATTCGTAATTTTAATTAGAGAACGAGCCTATCTTGGAGTGTCCAATAAAAAGGAAAAGTAAAACAATCGGCATTTCCATTTCATATTGCAAGCGTTTGCACAACACCTACTTCGAATCTATTTTCTTTTTTAGCTAATGATTCTAAGTCCGCTGTTTGGCTATATCCATCGGCGTCGACGCGCAAAACGGTTCTACAGTCTGTTCCCTCAAACTTACACTGCCATCCTCGCCCCGATCGAACAAAGCGGCGCGTGCGTGTTCGATTGGGGCGCGGTGCTGCAACAGACGATCAGCCTCACACCGCGCCCCAATCGAACACGCACGCGCCGCTTTGTTCGATCGGGCGAGGATGGCAGTGTAAGTTTGAGGGAACAGACTGTAACACCAATGATGTTCGAGTCAGCGCTCCCGCAGACCCACCGCGGGAATGTGCGGGTCCGCCGTGAGGCATGTGCGAGCGCAACGCAGAAAACAATGTTCTCGTGGGCCCACCGCGGACATATGCGGATTCATCGCGAGCAAACGCGGAGCCAGCACGCGCAGTAACTTAAGAGTAAGGAGGATCAGCCCTTCAGAAGAAGATTTCGATTATTTTCAGCTTTATAACCGTGTTTAACTATGCTAATCGAGGAGAACATGATGCCGTGACAACATGTCTGCACAACCGGTTCCACGTCACTAGATCGTTTCTGGCTTGTTAGCCTTGCATTGATAGCTGCAAATTGACTGACTATGATCCGTCGATAAATTTTCATTCAAACTCCGCGAATTGGAACGTTGGTCTCTCAGATCTGCGAGACAAACGCTGTGTCGCACCGGAGGAGTCACCTCGTCATGATCCTTTGAGTCGTGGACCGCTTACATTGGGAACGACATGGACGTGATCGCAGCTCTTAGATTTAGCTCATACTCTATTCAGAGGCATTGTCTCCCCTCATTTCGATCCCTTTTTTTCATCGGAATGTGGGTCTACTTGATGCGGTAAATTCAATGATGTACAGATTGTACATGATTTCTAGTAGAACAGTTAAAGAACCTGTTTTTAAGAAACCAATCCAATTTATGCGGACAAGTACCCTTGTCATGCACGTGCACGTCTTGCCATGTACCTCAACTGATTGCATTAATCACATAGGTGTTCTCTTTGCCGAAAACTGTGCCGCAGCTTCTGTCTTCCTGAGGCAAGGAAAGAGGCATTTCGTACACCAAGCGAGTTTCCAAAACTCTCGGCCGGAATTCACTTTACAGCCAAGGTTTTCGATTGACTCTACGAGCTTTAGGAACACATCCAACACAAACAATGAAATTGCTTGTATGAATATGCCGCGCGCCAGCCTCGAATGTCACGCGAAGCCGTAAAACTCGAGCGTCTGAGCTGTGTTAGCGATGCGACTCGCCTTACCCTTCATCATATAGACACATACGCGTCAAACGCATGCAGCTAGTATAAATTGACCATTCTACTAATAACTATCTTGAAGATGATATTAAAGGTAAGACGCTGCCTCGAAACATCGCAGAGCTCCTCGTTGATGTGAGCTGACATGCAATCAGTTCCTAAAGGGTAGCGGTGAGTTTTCGATTTCAACTCACTGTCATGATATTTTGCCACGGGCCTAGATGTATGTGGATCAGCCTTACAGCGCCGCAATGTTGCCAATAGCGGTGATTTCGAACACCTCTTACTCTAAGCCTGAAGATCCCAAAAACGTCCCGCCTAGTCTTTATTCGCGTTAAAGTTATAGAGATGCAAGCAGTGTAAACATTATTTTGAGACATCCTATGTAGCGAGAATTTCCCACGAATAAACTGCACATCAATTTCCATTCAATAAACTATTCCCAATGTATTAACTCAACTATAGGTTTACGTGGTGGCAATTCCTCTTGCCACTATCTACAGCGCCTCACTTTCTTGTTAATACAGCAAATTATACAGATTTTGGACATGTGCGATGTTCTTTCAGTGAATAACACCTGCCAAAGAATGTGGTGACTTTCAGTTGCAATTCAACAACGACCAGTTTGAAGCCGGTTTGATAGTCCACTTGACCAGACAACCATTTCTCATTTTCGCTAGAGGCATAAGTGAACGTGGAAGACATTAAATTGCGAAAAAATTGTCCAAGGCAGGTGTCATCGATGATTAATGCATTATTTCTTGTCAAACCCTGCCCTCCGTACGATAGCTGTACGGGGCGTCGTCCCACCTGCCGTGCCCTTTCCGAGTCGCACTTGCTATTATTTTGCTGGGCGGTGTCCAACTGCCTCGGATCTTCCACTGAAGGGATGATACTGATCCTGTTCCTCGACGTACTTCGCACTGCAACACCTCTCGAAGTCGCACTGTTCCCTCTGACAGGCTGCTACAGTCATGACGTCATGATGAAAGATGTGGGACTGGGTATGCCTCCAGGGACTAACATAACGTGGATTCAAATGTTCCTTTACGATTTCGGCTTTGGTGAGATTGATCTGCCATCTAACTGGACACGAATCCGACTTTGGGGTTACGACGAAGACAGTAAGTTTTAATCGCACATGTCTTTGCGAATTTTTAGAACAGCTATGTGGTCAAAAGTAGAGCAGTTGCATATAGTTCCTTATGCTATGAGTAGGCCAAAATACATTACACTAAATGTAATCATTTCAAATACTCTCTTTAAAATATTCGGAATATTCTTGTCTGCTAAAGTACTCATTCGAACATAAAAGGAAGAACAACTATTTTATTTTTTCTTCCATAGAATCACCTTCGTTACTGTAAAATCACTTCGTTCACGAAAAGGGCAGCAAAAGAGCACTCTGTTTTATTCTTGTACACATTTCATGAACCATCAAGTCATCAGTTGCACTGCAAAATCTTTATTAGGTGCGCAAGTAGCAAAACTTCACCCAAAAAGGTTTTTGTCGTTTAAACAAGATCTTCCATCAATCAAAACAACATCACAGCAAATGGAAAAAACTCTCTCGAACTAGTTATCGTCGCGTGTCATGAAGGAAGTGTTCGATGGACGTCAAGAAAATATTCTTCAATCTTTTGTCATTCACGCCAAACAAAACCTAATGAAACACCGTCTTGGGAAAACATCAAAATATTCCGCATTCTTTCGTCGTTCATACGAGGCGAGGCAAGCGGAACCCGATCGGTGCTAGTTCTGAGGAAAGATGATCAGCCATGTCAATGAACACTCTACTCTCAAAATACAGACTTTAATGCCTGCATGAACTATTCCCTTGGGGATTGTTTTGACTCAGAATCATGGTGAGAAATTAGAAGTCAATGTCAGGAAAAACTAGTGTCAATTATGATAATGACATGAATCCCTCCTATAGCAATTTTGCTAAAGCTATTTTGCTTTGTCAGTTGAAACCTTTTATTTTTCAATATGGCTTTCACTCAACTCAGAACTCACGTATATCAATGCAAATACCACTCAGACAAGAGCATGTTTACTAGATTGTAGCGAAAGTTTCCCGCCATTTTCAGTCTTCTTTTTCGAATCAATTTTTCTCCTTCAATACAACCGACAATTACGCTATATGTTTGCCATCATTATAGACAAGAACCCTTGCGGTAAGTCTTGTTGGCATCAGCCCCGAACGCGTGATTCTTTCGCATTTCCACCAAACATTGAGCATGTCTTCAGAGGAGGTAGTTCTCGTTTTGGCGGTGGAATCCGAGGTTACCAGAGTCCGATCCAACCACATTTCCCCATGTTAGTAACGTAAGGAGCCGACTTTTCGCAACTGGTAGCCAAGCTCCGGAATCGAGGCAAAGTATGTCAAAAGCTCCGAAAATTGTGGCACGCTCCCTACACACTTGAAACTGATATCGGCTCAAACTATGATGAATACATGCGCCATATTTACTTGTCTCTCCGAAACAATATAGATGAAAAGCTAAGGAGCAGTGATAGCCTTGAGGCCTCTCTACCAGGTCGCTCGCATTACGCCACGGATTCTCTCCAATCACCTCCGGGAGGCGCTCGTCCTCCACTTCACCCTACCTTCCAGATCACGGTTTATCTCAAGTCCAAGCCGCCGGTTTTAAACTTGTGGATCCAAATCTTCACCGTATACTGCCAAGTAGAATAGAGGTCTGTCGTATGACATATGTTCGTTGGAGCACCGCTTGCGTTGCTGTCTTTCCTGAGCTCTCACAGGAAAACCAGTAGAACATGTTTGTAGTCAACTACGATTTTTTCGGTCATAGTCGCAACGGAATGGTAAGGCAAATTGGGTATGGTTAGGCTAATAACTAACCTATATAAATGTTTGGACAAAAAGTTCCAGAACAATAGTGAAAAATTTGGTAGTGCACAAAGTAATTGGCGGGAAACTTTCGCGACAACCTACTACAAGCCTGTGTTGGGGAAATAGCTTTTGTGACCAACTAGTACATGTGGATCACCTATAGAATACCCCAGTATAATGTTAACAGTGTTTGAACAGTCGATCCAGAAAATCCTTGCCTCACGCATCACCGCCAGTCTGCTGATCCGATCCATGTAGCCTATGCATTATCATACGTAGTGCGACGTGGCTCAGCTGACGGGTGGTGCAGCGTGAGGCAAGACTCTCTTGAATGAACTGTATTTCAATAACTTCAACAAAGATAAGAGTAAGTATCAAAATTCTTGACTTTATACATATATACATTACTGTGAACGTATTCAAGAGATCGACTGCCAAAAACTCGGCATGATTATATACAGTCCTCGTCGAAAAGACAGGCGGATTGTGCCTGAGGTTTCATGGCGACGCGGCTGCAGAATCGTGGCGGGACCCACTCAACTTTCTCAGCCGGAGCATGCTCTCTCCGCATCCTTCGTCCAGGTCCCGCGGTGGCTGCACTCACGGAATCCATCTATCTTTCCGAGAGGGACTCTATCACTCGATTCATAAGCTGCACATGGGGTTGGTAAGCTGTTCATTCCGGCTAACGCTTCGGCTAACTGCTTTGAAAGCCCCTAGCTGGGCTACCCGTATGACCCAGTTTCTCCAGATCCGTGCTAACACATTTCTAGGTCCATTTTGAAGTCTCAAGTCTAGCTAGCTGGATGTAAGGCCCAATTTTGATGACGTTGAGCCCTCACTAGAGACCACTGATTGACTTGATGAACGAATAACATGGCGCCTTTTTGGATCAGGAAGAGGCAAAGATACACCGCGAGTTCACACGGTGTCGAGAGTACCTTCTCCTTTTGATTCATTGTTGGTTTGTTTTCTGAGCTTTCGGGTGTAGATTGACTATTATTTTGGAACATTCTGTATTCAGGCTATTCATCACGTTGCATGCGAATCCCGCCCTGATCTTTGAAAACACACTTTATTGCCACAAAACCATTTCGTGTATCCTTCATTAACTGGGTTTCTTTCTAATAACCGATTTGTTAACCACAGAGAGTTTTCCGTCACTACAATGAACTTCTATTCTTTTGTATTCTTTTATCTACTTTTCATTTTGCTGTTTATTCATATGCAGTATAGAGAATGATTGGCGTTAAATAACTCTCTCCCTGGGACGCGCCATGCATTTGGATTCAGTCGCACATATTTTTGTATTCTCATTTGCCTTACTAGCATGGTTGTGCTGTGCTTCATCTTTCCATAATATTCTTACATCAGCAATTCTCTACACCTTTCTTTTACACGTTTTGAGCCATCCACGCACACACCCATTACTCATTTTGCCTCCCATTCTGCAGTAATCTTTCATTGAGGAACTAGCAATCTTACGGAAAAATATGAAAACTATGAGAGCTCTCCTCCTACGCTGGAAGAATCGGCTCTTCCATTCTATTTAGAGCTTCATTATCTCTTTTCCCAACATCAAGGAACTGGCCGGTCGAATTTTCTTTATGCACTCAGCGAAAAGAAGACCACCCAGTTTTTGTTGTGCAAACCCGTCTCCCCCTTTTCTCTCTTCTAGGATGACGTGCACATGAACATGTTGCAGTTTTCCTGCGTTTCTGTCTTGGAACATAACATTTTGTGTACTTGTGTACTCAAACATTCGGGCGTTTGGAGCGCCGTCCCAAACTGTTTCTCGCCGCATGACACATGCGTGACAAACGCAAAGGTGGGCGGAGCTGACTCGCCTATTCCGCCGTCAGCTGCGCATATTCCTCGTCTGCCATGCTTGATCCTGCTACGAGATAGTAGAACAGAGGCGGGTCATCTTCTATTGCGACCGATGACCTCAGGAATACTACAAAAATGAGTTCGCCGGGGGCGTATGCGCTCCCTGCGCCCCCTGCTCGACGAGCCGGACTTTCACGGCGAGGCGGATTTTCCCGTCCACGCCGCGTCGACACGCGACTTCACCCACGCATCACGTCTGGCCAAACTTTACACCGGGTCACAGTTTCAATCGGGTCTCAGTTGGCTAGAAACATCCCGTAAGGCTCGTCTGGTATCCGTCACTGCGGAGACCAGACTAAGCTTTCACAGCCGCCTGCTGGCTTATATAGACCTTAGTTGTCTGATGGAGAAAAAAACAGGGTTCAGTAATAACTGCGAAGTCCTGCTCCTCCGCGCTTACAGCAACTTCCTGCTCGATCAGCACCTCCAGTAACTATTCTTGCTCCACCCGCGACCACCTGCTAAAAACCTGTATCGGCTGAAGGTGAACGGGTCCACCGAACGGGTGCTCCAAACGCCCCTCTATCAACCACTATCAAAAAATAATTAGCTTAATTCTTTCTCTCAGTATAGGCGTTCGTATATTAGTTTTTCGAGAGAATTAAAACTGAAACAAGATGCTATAGAGAGCTAACAGTAGCCGAAAACTTCACATAGTATGAGAAAAAGACGTGAGCAAGGATGACTAACAACGTAGGAAATAATCAATAAGAATAAATTCAGAGGCAGAGCACGCACACGTAACGAGTTGCTGAACTATCACAAATGTGAAAGTTTAAGGAACTACACACTTCCCACCTACGGAATACTGCGGCAAAAGTGACGAACTGCGGGGAATCACGGAAAAGATACAGTATATAACGATCTGAGATCAGAAAAAGAGTGAGCAGAAAAACTATGCAGGAGTTGTGTTTAATTACTCGCAAACTTTGCGCTTGTCAGCACATACATTGCTGAATAAACTAATGACATCGAACCACGCGCCCAATTTCTCTACGCAACATCTACGCTGTTTTTGTCCCGAATGACAAAGTTTAAACACCGATTCTGACATCATTCCTCCGCTATTGTATCATCGTGCCGTAGAGTCACAGTAAAGTCAAAAGTACGCATCAATAAATCTAGATGCACTAGTGAACTTAGACATACCTGGTGAGACGGGGATCACTAATGTACTCGAGAGTATCGTGGAAACCGTAACACATTTTATATTCTTGTCACCAACCTCGCAATAGATCATCGAACCTTCGTCCTTTCGCACAGCAAGTCATGGTTTTCTGTATATAAATACGATTTGCGATAGAATCCGAGTGCTCGCAAAAACAAAAGTGCAGGCAGACTAGGCAGCGACTAGCAAAATACATTCTTAAGGGTCACTAATTTTTCAACCTACAGCGGCATCAACGCTGAAATGAATTCCCGCAGAGGGAGCTTGAACAGAGCTTGCAACATACCATTTTCATTTGTGTCTCCTATAGGACAATTTATACTGGTGCAGGAATATTAGCCAGTCGCATCGCAGTCGCAGCTCAGACGCACGCGTTTACGGCCTCGCGACGGCAGCGCATTCTTCTCATTGAGGATTTCATGCTGCGTTGACCAGTCTTCATATAAAATCTTCCGCAAATGGATGAGTGCTTCTGCCTAGTATAAATTGACCTTATTTCGAATGGAAATTTGTTTTGGCTTTATACTCCTATGCCGGTCAGCCCACTATAAGTCTGATGGCAGCGCGGTCGGCCCATAAACCACATTTTGGTGCCGCGGCCAGACCGCTCCATTGTCGGAGCAGGACACCAAGAATTACCACCCACCTGCGAAGATATTGCCATGAATGCGCATGCCCGTTCACGCAATTCCACCTAAGATTTCGCTCCCTTGCCAATGTGCATACGCCTTTCGCGTGGCAGGACCCAGTCGGAGAGTGCAGTCAACTGCCTAAAAAATCGCACCCCGTTCTCGTGGATTCCTACCGCTTCAATCGGTGACATGCGTTCTCTAAAACCTCGAAGGACAACGAAATCTCCGGAACGAACATCTGCTTGAGAGCTGCCTTTAAATCGTAATAAATCAATCGAGGTACCCTTTCACCAACGCAGAATTCAACACTAACCTAATATTTGACACATATTGCAGAAGATACAGTCCTCACATTCATTATTTGCAGAGACTACTTTACAGCTGTTGAAAAGAATTTCCACAAGCACTGGCGTGTAACGGGCACACTGTTTCGCAAAGTTCTGCACTATACTACTTTCAGATGAATGGTTGTGGTTGTAACACTTTCTGCAACGTGCATGATTCATCTCACTGAAAAATCAAGAGTGTTTTGCAATTACTACCTTTCCATGCATTCTCACGAGGAATGGAGAAGTGTGAATCCATTGCTGTGAACATAGCTGGTGCAGTTCTTATGCTGCAATTTTTCTTCAAATTTGCAGATGTTCGGCGAATCTTGTACATTGTCAGAAAGCTTTTTGCTTTTTCACAGGATACATTTTATCATCTCATTGTTTAGAATCTCCGAGATGGCCGAGTTATTGTCTGGAAAAGGGAAACAACAAGTCGTCAGAAAAACCACATTCGACACCCACTATTCTGTGTAACCCACCCGGCTTGAAGGTTGCCAAGGCTCCTTTATGAATCTATGCCTTTTGTGTAAAAATCAATATGTCCGGAATAATTGTCCAACAGATCTTTTCCATGTTGAAAATGTGTAAATTCGAAAAATGTATATATCTAATCTTAAATAGACCCAGCGCCCGCTTGAACGGTCTCACATGGATAAAGAACTGATGGTGATTTGGAAGAACTGGTAATGATCCTGAAGGTCTGCTGTAACATAAGGTTCTTAGAAGTACAGTGAAAATGGACCGTTTGGCAAAAGGTACACGATTGCGAGGACTAAATCGTCCTGTCACACATTTTATAACGACTGATAGTGAAACTATCGTCGCAGCAGCTCGCCACGAACTCCGTTGGGGAGTACTACTTGGCGTCTAAAATCTACCGCCTTCAAATAGCATTGATGGTCCCTCATTCTTCACTGGATGGATGGACACTAACACTGTTTTGATGCTTGCGTGACATTTCCCTTATTACACCTTAAAGTTGGGCTTATCGAGGCCTTAAAACGATAGCAGGATGAAAACCTTGTTGAAGAAAGTAAGTACTTTTGGACTCACGGAAACACTGCCAAAATTTATTCTTTGGAAAGGGAATACTGTAACCGAAAAGACGCTACGAACATGTTGTCACACCGAATAAACAAGAGTAATTTTAATATAAATGAGATGGAATCTTGTTTTAGGCGAGGATGTGATGAACACTGCAGGAAGACTAATGTGGGAGCTAAATTTACCAGCTGACTTTGATCAGCCCTGGGACCTACGAGGCTCCCATAGCGTTTCCAGGTGGTGTCATGTTTTCCATTACATATGTCTCAACTATACCACCCTTGTTTCCAGGTCATGTTTTTTTTTTTTTTTTTAATTTTCGAATTCTCGCTTTGTAATCAGTCTGTCAGTCTGATGTTTTCTGCTCATGTATATACCAAGCACGATCATCGACAGTTACTACTATTGCAGGATGATTCGAAGGCATCAATGCTTTTGTGAGACGTTCTCCGAAGATCATCGCCTTCGACAGTACCTGATGTCACAGAAGACTGACTTGATTGTGTTAGATCATCTCTTACAGGTAGGCCGCCAGAGTTTTCACAGGATTTTGAAGGGATAACTATCATAAGTGTAGCGGAAAATCGGTGTGGGCTATTTATTTATTCATTGACCAAAATGATGAGCGGGAAACAATCAATCATACAGACACGCGAGCGGGGACATCCACGTACTTATGCCTGAACATACTTGCCCTCGCGCTGACAATAGGTAAGGATGACTCTTGCCAATCGAGCGGCGTCGCAGAGCAAGTTGCATTTGGTCTGTATAAGCCGCCTATGTATCAACTGGGTATGTGCTGCATAGTCTATAGTAGTGGTCATCCTGATTCAATGCTGTTCCTTTGCGGCCATATCACTAATATCGCCACGCATCACCAACGCGAGCTCATGCAATGGCGGCAGCGTAGTGGTGTGAGCCTAGAATGTTTTCATTTATTAGTGAGTGTAACTGTTTTCGGCCGGAAATAGCTCCATTCAACAGTGGAATGAAACTCTTATCGAGCACCACCGCTACGCTCACGCTCTCGCACCAGCTCGCGCTGGTGATAGGTGAAAGTATAGTGATACGGCCGATAAGGAACAGCACTGAATCAGAATGATCATGACTATAATTGTAAGCTCTGAATAAAAAGGGAATTAGGTAGATCATCGTTATCAATTCGTTATCAACTGGCAATCAACCGGAAGAAAGATGACCTGCAGCGAATCGAGTGGATTCGAACATTCGCATGTTGTTTATATGTTTTTATTGGATAGCAGATTCTCTGCACCACATTCACTTCTCCGCTGAAGGGCTTTTTTTCCAACTGATGAAAGTGTGTTGGATACGGGACCTGGGTTCGGCAGTTCTATAACTACACCTCTGCTAATAATAGTATCTCTAACAATTCAAGGAGTGTATGGGCGGCCTGGCTTCCCTTCTCAATGCTCCTATCGTGCAGTACTCAAATTGGCCGATTGCTGATGGCTATGTAACATCAATGAATATTCCTGCAAACCCAAGTTCGACTCCAAAGACAGGTATACTCATTTTACTGCTATTACCAATATTGTAGCTACTCGGAACGTAGGCCTAAGGGCAACTTTCCATATCTTCATGAACAAGTGTAGTGAGCCGTGATACATGCAAAGATAGATCTCGTCATCTGTCTTCAGAGCTTTTTTCGTTTCACAATAATAGTTGAGAATTCCACTAGCATAGTCGAGGGAATGCAACTTCGGTTTCTGCAATCGTCACAGTAACATTTATATAATTCTAAGCAGAGCAATTAATGCTAGAATCGCATTGTACTTATTTTCAGCAACTCCTTACAGCAGCCTAGGAATGTCGTTCTTCCAACGGGTTGCAAATGTTCTATTCCACTGGAATATCATTATCGCCCGATTTCTCCAGAGAATCTGGCTGTTAGAAACTTTCCAAAGGAGCAACCTTCCAGAGGTATAGTTCTAGAAAGGGATTTCGTGCGCAGTTACATCAGTACAAGTGAAAAGCAAGTGCAAGAATTACTCTTTGCCGTGATTTTTACACCATTCAGGTCGACCTTATCGCGAGTGAGGCACAAAGAATTATTTACGCCGGAAGATCTGAGTTCCTGTTCGAAGTGATACGACCAATCAACAATCGCGTGAAGCACTTCGCGAGCAATATTCAATTGTTAGCTAGACATTTGCGAACCGTATATAGCTATTAGGCATGGGTCCTGACAAAATCCATTGCCGAAGAGCAATAGCAGAAGTGTTTCAGGAGGCCAAGCGACTTCGTCACTGTTATTCCCGAAAGTTGTGGGAGCGAAACTAGGGACGGATGTTTATGCAACCGGATCAGCTGCGTTCTGAGTGCGGAGCACAAACTGAACACCTCATCGCAGTTACATTCCACCAGCGACTATCTTTACTCTCATGACTTTATTCGCCATGTGCCAGAGCCAGTAAAGCGAGAAAGCCTATACAAGAATCTAGACAGAAAATTGGTGAAGAAGAGGTTTGACACCGTTTCCATGGCCTTCCCTCAACTCCACTGGCCTTCATTAACCAACGAGAAATTCATACTTGCCACCTTCGGCAGCCTTGCAAAGGTAATCAGCTGGATGTGGTTGATTTAACACCAACAATTTCTGATTGTTTAGGCAGAATATATTCCATTGGATATTGCCAGAAAGATTATCAGTGCTTTCTCACGATCTCCTTATAAAGTCATCTGGCAAACTAACTCACCGCTAGATTCTCTTGGATGGATCAGGAATGTAACAATCCCACAAAACGTGGTATTGACTCGTTGGGCTCCTGTGAAAGAAATGCTAGGTCCGAAAAATATCCTTTGCGACGATACTCCATTTAAATCAGCTTATTTACAGCTCATCCAAATCTTCAGTATTTAATCTGTCATGGCGGGATTAACACTATAAATGAAGTGCTTCTCTTTGGAGTTCCATTCATTGGTGTTTACCTACAGGTACATATAATCCCTCTTCTATTACATACCAGGGTGGAGAAGTTGAGAAGTTTGAAATGATTATCAAACAGTCGCATCGCTTTTTGAATAAATTTATAATAAAAGCTATATATGGGTTGACTGTGAGAGAGTTGCAGCTGCAAGAGTTCAGTTAAGCTGCAAGAGTTGATTTGATTCGATTAAGAGTCTGCTTTTGGCAAGTCCGTCAAGTCAGCCAACTCTGACTGCACTCATTTAGAGATGAAAGCGGAATTCGAGCATTCATGAGCACTGAACTGAGCTGTATTCTGTGCGTGAAACCTTACCGTCCGACCTCTGCTGCTTGCACGCGTTGATCTGTTGTAGCTGAGTACGAGGAGTGCGCGACGGCATCTCTATTTCGAATTCGAAGTAAAAAAAACAATCTAAGACGTTATGCGTTATCATGATAGTTCCCAACCGCCTATTGGCCAACAAAAGGAAATGTTCAATTGTACTCTTTACAGAGTTTTTTTCTCGTTCTAAGATACAAGCAATCAATGCAAAACATGGAAGCCTCGCAAAACACAAATCAGAAGAATGTTTTCATTCAATTTATTATCACTTTTATTTCGTTATTGCTGCCTAGATTCGGAAATTGTTTACTCGTTCTTAGCTCATTTATGTCTTCAAAATTTACTTTCTACTTGCAGGGTGACCAAGGATCCAACGTGAGACGCCTTGCAGACCTTGGAGCCGCTGTAATGGTCTCCGTTCACCAGATTTCTCAAGAGGAGTTGCTTCCAATAATGAGAAAGTTTGAAAGAAACTTGGAGAGGTGCCTTTTTTCTGTGACATCCGAATTCCCTATATAGAACGTTTATGCACCAACTAAATATTGCTGGTCCGTTAAAAAATATCGATACCTGGGAAATTAGTGGGCACAGTCCACAAATCCCGAAAACAACTTAAACTTCAACAGCAGTATTTCTATTGAATTTAGTTACTGGAAGAGGGCAGCTCAACTATCCTCAATGCTGGAACACTACCGAGAACTTCATGTTGGCGATCAAGCCTTTTGGATAAGTTGGACAACACGACACGGGAAGAGTCTCCGTGATAGAAACTTGTTCAGGATGAATTACATAGGAGATACCGAGAATGTCTTCTGGTTTACTGTAGCAGCAGTTCTGTCCACGCTATTCCTTGTAGTTTGTAATTAATGTGCAATTGTACAACTATTTAGTGATTGTGATCTCTGTTCTCATTTACATTTGGATGTTCAAGCTTTTCTTCTTATACTTATAGTGAACACCCAACAACTGTTTCAATGCTTCCTTTAAGTCACTCACTATATCTGGAATGCTTGAAGTACAGATCAAAACCATGTATATAACTTCGCTCTTTTAAAGGCAGCTTTCGCTCAAAATTGACTCTGTTGTCTGTGTTTACTCTATTTCTGTTAGCTCTTCAGTTAAGTTGACTAGTCTTTATATTCTACAATTTCATTTATAATAATGTATCAGTTTTAATATCACTAACAGTGTTAATCTGTGAATAGGCGAGTGAGCAAATGGATTAATAAATTGGACTCCTCGGTCACTGCGCATACCTAGTGCTGCAATATTTTCGGCAGTGGTAGTGATTTCCTATGCCCTACATTCAGGACGTTGGAGCCGTAGTGCATATTGAGCTAGAGAAAACACTTTTGCCACATTATCTCCAAGACTCATCTAGCCTTTCAAAGGAACTAGGAATCAAAGAATCGAACAAGTTTCTAGTTGCTTTAGAATGATGGAACGAATTTCTTACTTGTTAATTATTGTTTAAACATAGAACACTTAATCTCAGGAGAAAATAGTTCCATTGATGCTGCCTCTTCAATAGAACAGGTAGTATTTTGGGAAAAAAACTGAGAAAAATATGTTTACAGTCATGAAGAAGCAACAATCTACATCAAACGGGAAATCATCATCTTTCAGAGTTTGTGAAATCCTTTCTAGGAGCACCTATTTCTACTAGTCCTGAATCATCGTGTAGCATCGATGTTTGGACGACACCTGATCTTAAAGCTTTATTTTCGTAGCCCACCTTTCCTGTACGCTTATAAATATATTGTATGCAATTTTTTCGTTGATTGAGATCTATTTCAACCAACATCTGACTTATCGAACACGAATACCTTCCTTGGCGCACATCCTAAACTGCGCACGCTTAACCACTCTTTTCTAGATTCCAGACCCTGATACTGTGAACCGACTCGTAGGTGATATTCATGCACACCCATAATGATCAGCAAATTATTTGTGTTGAAAGTCCTCCGAGAGCCGGCAAACACATGATCTGCGATTGCTTCTGTGAAGAAATATACATGTACATATATTTGAAAAAGAACAGCTGCAAAGTTATCTATACTCAAAAGATACACATGATTTCGCAATACTGGTGGTCTAACAATCGAAAAATCTGTACCTCTACCACTCTTTATATAGGAAGAAATAGCCGGGTTGTCATCCTTAACTTTAATTACAATGTCAGCTCCACAGGAGCACCTTTGAGCAATAATCACTTTTTTTCCTTCTTTGCACGCACCGACAAGAGTTCCCGGAAGATCTGACCACTGGAGACGGGAGTTGGATCCTCTACGATCCTAACACGCATCGGGTCATGTGGCTCGAGGATAAGACCCACCAAATCGTACCTCCACCCCTACAAGTGTTTCCTTTGTTACTTCTGGGAATGTTGTATTACGAGCTGCTTCTGCAAGGATTCACAGTCACCGATAGCATTGACGCTAATCAGCTCTACAAACACACAGATGCTGCTGGAGAAAAACGGCTGGGACGAGCTTCTGTACACTTACTCCACGATAACGTCAGGTCCCATGTAGCTAAAGAGACCTCTAAAAAATTGGAGAAGCTGGGCCGAGGCACGTTTCCCCATTCACCCTATTCTCCTTACATTGTCCCTTCTGATTGTCACTTATTTTGCCCAGTTAAAGCATTCCTAGCTAAGAAAAAACTCACCAAAGTTGAGGATGTTGAAAGGGCGGCCAGCAATTCCTTCGACTCCCGGTCCCCCCAATTCTGGGAAGAGAGGGTCGCCGTGCTGCCCATTAGCCGGGACATTGTAGTTACTGACGATGGTGATGATATTTTTGAGTAGATTACATTGTTTTCTAAATAAAACATGGAGAAAAATGTCAAACGGCTCAGTACTTTCCTATCACCCTAATATAAAACAATTCTCTATAACCCTTTGCCTGCGTTTGTAAGTACATAAATTGTCCAAAATAGACACCGAAATATTAATGTTGACGCAATTCGATGTAAAATTAGCACATAAATGGCTGCTGGTGTTGCGTTCTCTAATATATAAATCACTATTGGTGTTGCGCCTTCTGATATTCTGTAAATGTTCACCAATGCATTGACTATCCCTGAATTATTAATCAAATTAATTATGCTATTATACTTCCGGGAGATTAATCTTCCCAGCAAATGGTGGATCTCACCCTATAAAAACTGGTTCAGTGGTTAAAGTTTCATCCGAAATTAAAGCACAAAGGGCCGACCTTAGGTCGGCACGCACAAAATCAACACTACTCTCCTTTCCCATCTGGAGGCGGATCATATGGGTACAATACTAGGAGGAACAAAGCGGAACATATAAGCAAAATGGTGCGGTACCACATGTTCTCATGCTCCGTCAGAACACTATTAGGTTTTTGTTTGGTCTAGTGTATAGCGCACACCATCCACCAAAGGGATCGACAATGACTGTAGACAAGTGACGCACGCACGCATCTATTAGCACGAACTGTCCTAGTAGCTACAGTCCTCGGTGAAAAGGGAGTTGGG
>JARK01001514.1:218126-238679 GCA_000688135.1 Ancylostoma ceylanicum
GGGGGGCACCTGCTAGAGACAACAGAGGTGCTTTTGGCATGTTGCACACGTTCTAACCTGCTAAGCGCAGGGATTTCAGATGGAGTAGGCCTACGGAGGAAGCGCAGATTCCTTTTGACAAGTACAACAAGTTATAACTTGTTACTCGTATTGGTTTTTAGCTAGGAAGAATGGAAACAATGCTAAAATGCCTATTTTTGATTTTTCAAGTTTTTATTTGTTTTCTAACCTGATTTCACGTTATTATTAGATTATCTACCTCCATTAGCTTGTTTAGGCGTACAAAATTGGCCTAGATAGCCATTACGACCATTTTTTGGAGGTGCCCCCCCCCCAACTCCCTTTTCACCCAGTCCTCGTCGAAAAGATAGACGGATCGCGCGTGCGGTTTCACAGCGTCGCGGCCGCAAGATCGCGGCGGGACCTACTCGACCCTCCCACTTGGACCATGCTCTCTCCGCATCCCTCGTTTAGGTCCCGCAGCGATTCTGCCGCCACGGAATCCGTCTATCTTTTTGAGAAGGGCTGTACACTGAGATGAAGAAGTAGTACTGTGGACACATGCGTCGGCTAAGCAAGGTTCTAGAACACGTTGGATTGTGTTGAACAAGTTCTGACACGGAATTATTGGACACCTGACACGTTTATTCACGACTACAACCACTAATGAAGGGAAGAAAGCAAATTTCTAGCAGAACCCGTCTCTCCTGAATTTTCATCGTCATTCTCGCCTAATTATGTATCCCAGAATTTTCATAGAATCATCTTTTACATATCTATGCATTTCGCACCAGGATTACAAGTATTTTACCACTTACTACCTTCTGAGACGTTGATTTCCATGCATTTTTCTGCATTGTCCTTTGCGTCCGCAAATGCGGGCGCTGCGAATAGACGTTCCACACTTGTCGCCAAGTGCCAAGGAGATTTTCTTGATGTTCAAGCTTGTTTTATTCTAAAACTCAATGATAGAAATATGCCCTGACATTGCTGTAAGACTTTGCAGTGATTTCCATAATAATTCCTTTTTTCTCCGTACTGTTTTGTGCTTCTCGGATCCTGCCTCCTCCGGAAGTTCCACGTTGGCATTTTTTGCTTCACGGCTCCTCTGCTGTCTGCATCTTCGTGTTTTGGAATAGTTATTCCGGAAACAAGGATAGCCATGCCATTTGTCGCTTGCATTTGACTTGCGTTTCATTTAGTGCTGAAGTTTCTCACATTATTTTTTCTATATTGGCACTTTCACCTGTAATTGTTTCACCGCCACTTACTGTCATTTGACCTTAAATTTTTCAGGATGGGAGGGGCACCATCAAAAACTGAACCTCCCGTGGTGGTTACCTCGAAAATACCCCTATTCTGCCTCAAAAAGATTGGTCCTCGCCATATCTTGGTTGCTGGCGGAGGTGGCGAATCAAAAACCGGTGTTTTAAATCTTATGCAGGTGACAGAATTCTGTTTTCTTCCATATGATTTCTTTTTTTTTTCATCCAATAAATGTTTGGGTAGATATTTCATTTTTTTTTGCAGAGCTACCTCTTGACATTCGAGAACAAAACTATGCCTAAAGCGCCTACCCCTATGATGGCAAGGCTTGTCAACACGGTAAGTTCTTTTTAAACCTCCTTTTTCACAGTATTGAAAAAGCATTTTTAAAGATAGAAACAGATGTATATGCAACTATGAATATGGACGTTGTATGTTGTTCAAGTCCTGAAAAGGGACGGTATCTCATTGCAGCTGGTCATGGACAGGTATTTTTCGTAACTGAATTTGTTTGTTTTTTTTTTTGCTATTGTAGTTGTTCAAACACCGCATTAACGATTTGTTATGTTCACGTCACGATGATCTAGTTTTAATTTCGGTACTGTGACGTTTACGAGACTACCGGTTATGACGTTGGAAGGGATGATGCCGATAAAGAAGTCCTCAAATACAAAATTCGTAGTGTTGGCAGGTTAACAACATCAGAGAAGGTGGAATCATTCCAGGTTTGTTTTCCTTTTCGCTTTTCTAAGATATATTACTTGCTTTGCTCTAAGTTTTTCTTTTCACTTGTTTTCTTCTTTGTCACCGTTGTATATGGTTGGTATTGATGGTCCCTCAAAACCTTTAAATGTCAGTTTTCGGTGATCTTCCCATGGCTTCCCATTTTGTGGAGTTGTTCAGTGACCACTTCATGTGGTAAAATAATATCTTCATTAACAAGCCCTCCCTGCTAGCCTCGAAAGACTATTTTTAGACACTTTTCACTCAGGCTGATCGGAGTTTAACGCCGTTTAGTTGCTGCTTGGCCCTAATGGCTGTATTGGATAATTTATCCGTACCATTCAATCCCCTATCGTGCTCAAGCATAGTTTAACTTTTACTGCTAGTGTTCTTCCTCGTGCATCACCATGTTCTTCTCCCTATAACTGCTCACTTCTCCAATGTTATTTCTTCCATTCATTGCAGTTTTCTATAGGGAAGCTTAGTGAATCGATAGCACGCAACGCATCTTCTCGTGGTGCGACAGAGGGTAGAAGGGAAGATCGCCGTGCACAGTACTCATATGGTCATGTTATCCTAGGTTGTGCTCCTTTACTCTCAGCATTAGTTGCTATATATTCACCATTCCTTCTGGGTTCAGATCATATCGTTTTGTGATGTTTTGTCTTTGAAACGAAAACGAACTGAATGAGGTGCAGGGGAATTCTTTGATAATCAGATCAGAAATCATTTAAGAAACTGTACAATATCGCTATGACTTTGGTAGTGTTCCCAATTCATACAACTAGACATGCGGTGGTAGAAAGGTAGTGCTAGTCTCTCTAATTAACTCATCATCCAGTTTCCAATTGATTCTTTAGTCCGTACATCAATAATGAGTGAAATATCAATATAAACTTGACATCCGTGTCATAAGTATAATTGCTCTCAGGAAATCTCACTGGCTACAACGTTGAATTCCTCAAATTCTTCATGCATGGAAATTCAACGGTTGCAGTTAGGGAACTCCCAAACAGAGTAAGAACCATAGGATCAGCACAATCGTTCTGCTCCCAGTTGTTTTGTTTTCATGAGCAAAGCTTGCAGGCACTTTTTTTGAGAATTCATGTATATATTTTTCTAGTGTGAGCAATCCTTTTGGTACTGAAACCTCTAGTATTCTTTTCATTGAAAGTTGTGGGATTCTTCCAATGGTAGTAAGAGAAGAACGCCAAAAGATCAGTAGTATTCGAATTATGTTTTGTAGAAGCCTAGCAATGCAGTTCACGTAGAGAATTGCTATCCCAGCACTTGCCTTGAAACGTATTGATCTCATATATCCGTGAAAACAGCTTCAAATCTTCGGGTATGATGTTTTATTGATATATGTAGTTTGTTCCAAACGCGATGGTGTTCCAAACGCGATGGTAGTTGAGTATTCATGCATATCGTCTGAATTTACCGTCATCCTCTCCATTTCCTGGACATTTTCTCGCTGCCCCTTTCTCTCTGGTGTCAGTCCAACTGTCGTCTTTGTGAAACGGACTATATTAGAACGAACAGACTGCTCTCCCACCGAAGTATGTTGTATGCCTGGCTACGAATTGGTGTATGATTTCTTGCAACGCGCTATGGAGCACTAGTTGACAGCTTTGTTTTTCATAATTCACTAGAACGTGCAGGTCTTATACTGTAATTTCGAGAAGCAGTGGGCTTTTCTGTATGTCCACGTCTGGATATTCGGAACCTATTTTCCTCATTATCAAGGGTTATCAAAAAGTTTCCTGCTGGAGCAGTTCACGGAACAGCTACTGTAGTGAAACTTCAGGGCCCGAATGCATCATTGAAACTATCCAGGCTAAACGTGTCAACGCCAGTGTTTGAAGATGATTCAACTTAAGGGTGATGACAGGCTTGCTCAGGGTAATCTCGATGACGCATGCGGCCCCGAAGCGAATAGTTATAGACACCTCGCTTTTAAAAACACTTTGTTTTGACGTTTCATTTTCTTCAACCAATTTTATTAGGTCGTCAAGTATGAAATGTCTGATTTTGAATGAGACAGTTTCGGGTAATGTTTCTCTAACAAGATGGGGTACGAGCAATCCAAATATGCCCCTATGTTACCGGCACAGCCTTGCCATCTTACCGGTAGCATGGTTGCGCAAACGGCTTGGAACCCTGGGAAGCAGGTAGCAATAACTTGGCGAAGGGCATTTCCAACATCATATGAAAGTGGAAAATTTTCTCTACCAAGAAGCGGACTAATACTTGGGAGAAGTTGTGATCAAGTAGAGCAATGTTTGGCCAGTGCAACGAATGGCAGGTGGATTCCCCTCCTTGCTCCCCTGGCTTACGTAGCGCAGTTTTGCAAAAAATGGCACCAATTTTTGGGGATCAAACTGTGAAAAATTCGTTCATCGAGCCACTTTACCTTGTCGTATTGCCCTGAACACCTGAATAATATAGGGTTACGAACGCCAAACCTTGCTGCATATGCAGGCATAATGTGGCTCCTATCAGCTGGAGCCACAGCTTCCAACGCATCATAATCCAGGTTCATCACAACGCTCACTTTGCAGGTTTATAACACCAGGAAGAATTTTCTCGAAACATCGGTATCCCGTTCCTTTATTAGCCACTCCCTTTCCAAACATTTCAAGGGTATTTCGAGTTGTCCTTGCTTTACCGGCTCCGCGATGGAACCCATATTTCGAAATGATACGATTTTTTGTCTTTGAGTACTTTCACAAAAGTTCCTCTCAAACAAAAATTTTAAAGTTCGTCAGAAATTAAATAGGTGGTTTTGAGAGAGGAAGAATGTACCTTCATAATGGAAAGAAAGATGAGAGTGGACCTAAAGAAACCCCGAAGATACCAGCTGTCAAACTGACCTCTCAAAAATCAGACATTTCCATACTTACGACCTAATAAAAGATTTTCCAGAGCATGGACATATGCAAATGAACATTGACCTCTGCATATGAAATGAGCAATCTAGCAAAATATAATCACATTCTACTACAGTAATTCCATGTATGTATGTGAGCTGTTGCTCCATTTTACCCATTGAGGACTCGTTTCTCGGCTTTTTGGCCCGTCTGACTATGTCTATTTCAGTTCTTCAACTCTTTAATGATCTTTCCTTGTTTCTGCTTGTGATTTGTCCTGATGCAGCATCTTGCAGAAATGTGTCAGATTCGATCGATCCACTGCTGGAAAGCGGGTAGTGACGGGAGGTGAGGATGGACATATCCGTGTTTGGAACACACGTGCGCTTGTCGAGGATCGAGTCGGTCTATCTCATCCTTCTCATTTTTTTTTCACTGCTTATGGTACTTTCTGCAATTTAACTTTCTGCAATTTAACTTAGAACCCTGAAACCATCCATCGTCCTATTACTGACATCCAAGCACACAAGTCGGATGTGTTCGATATTGACATCTCGCCAGATGGGCGAATTATTATGTGGGTGTTTTTTCATTACGTTTCCGGCTTGAAACATTCGTGTACTAAGCTGTGTTTAAGTTCGGTTGGACATGACGGTATTGCGAAACTGTGGGATATGAATCTTGGGACGCTCATCCATGAAGTTCCTTTCCCTACTGAGTGTGCCAAGGGGTATAAGGTAGGTGCTTGGCTCTGCATGACGTGAGGATAAGCATTCAGTACACAATCTCCATCGTTCATGTGACATTATTGTTGCTTTTCAGGTCCGATCCATTAGATGTACTTCACTTGGAACTGGTAGCAATTTAGTATTTATTGCCGGATATAATCCTGTTTCACTGAGTTCGAAGCGGGTATCGTTCTTAGCATTATGGGTTTTCAATCGAGAACGAAATGCTATTCGTACTATTGTTGTGAGGAGCACTGGACAGGGAGATGTGAGTTATGCGATTCATATAGAAAAACCTTTTCTAAATTGAAATTTCCGGAGTCTTTAAAATTTTATTTTTAGGGCATAGCATCCTTGTGTGTGAGCTCTTGCGGAAACTTCACGGGTATGGGTTCAATGGGAGGAAGTGTCTTTATTTATGATACGCATGAAATGAAGCAGCTAGCAGCATTTAAAGTGCGTCCTTGGGAATATTTTGTGCTGCAATCACTGTACGTTTACGATGTTTTTAGGAAACACATGGCATCTTTGTCACAGCGGTGGAATTCCTCGATCGAATAGCCCCAGATGTACTATCATTAGTGCCACAACCAAGTCCAGATAAGCCTCGCCTCGCTAAAGGACCAGGTGCAATCGCTCGTGCCTCCATTATTTCTCTTAGTGCCGATCAAACTATTCAGGTTAGATCTCAGAACTTCATTCATTCACCTATTTATTCATAAGACATAGGAGTTGGTACAGTCCGTCTCAAACGCGACGATAGTTGAATTCATGCGTATTGCCCATTTTTGTCTTCGCATTCTACAGTTCTTGCACTTTTTTCCGCGCTCTTTTTTCTCTGCCATTTATCCAAATATCTTCTCAGTTGGAACAAACTATAATATAACCAATCACGGATATATTACACTCTCTTCCGAAAATCCTCGCCTCCCGCTGCACTGCCCATCTGCAGCGCCGCGCCGTGTCACTGATGTATTATTATACGTGCTGCGACGTGGCTCAGCTGACGGGCGGTGCAGCGTGAGACAATGATTTTTGAGAGAGACTGTAGAAACTATTGTACAAACCTAAATGAGGCTGTGGAGAATGTAATACTGATGACTCTCTGATGTAATGACGCAGAAGCGTGCAATGGCTAAACAGTGGCTTACCCAAGAGGGGGGGGGGGGCACTCACTTCCTCCCGAGAATGGGCCGCCGAAAATTACTTTACAAAACAAATAAAAGTCGTTTAGTAGTCTATTCTGATTGTTTATTCTTATGCTTATTTTTCAAAAATAGTCATTATTACGTGCTTACTATTTAAGTGAATAATTTTATAATTTTCAAATTGTTTTTCCGTCTGGATCCCCAAAACGGCGGAGACCCCACTTTTTCCCATGCCCCCTTCTTTTCATCTTTCTGCGTCAGCCACTGCTAGAGAGTAGGTAATTTTACATCACCAAACCTGAATACCTCGATTAAGGAAAGTGGTCGGCGTTGATCAATCCCGTCACGTGGGATGCGCGACTCATTCGACTTCATCTGAGCATCGTAGAGGCGCATACGCATGTTCCCTATACAGACACTTGCGGGGGGCACGTGATGAACCAAGTGAGCGCTTCATCCTCCCAGACTCCTCTGGTGCCAATTCACCGACCCCCGGGGAATGGATGGGTTGGGTGGCCGGGGGCGCGATCGAACCATCGACCGTATGAGTGCGCAGCGAGCCTCTTACCACTGCGGCACATGCGCTCAGTCCTATACCTCAATAATATAATTAAGTAAGGGCTCAGTTCAATCTTTTTCGCATCGAAAATTGGGTAAAATTATGCATTCTTCGTGCGAAGGAGCCCATGTTTTGTAAGAAGTTATGTGAATGGTACTTGAAGAGTAAAACCCCAGTCTTGTTCTTAGCTAATTTTTTGCACAAATTATTTGATATATTAATGGGTTGCAAGAGGAGGTGGGGTGAGCAGACATGGATGGAGGGATGGGGTTTCCTTTTGCCAGGAACGGCTGATACTTGATTTTAGGTTGTCCAATTTGTCAAGGTCCATTTTTTTCTTAAAATGTATTTCAATGGTGTTGCAAAAATATAAAATTGCCTCAGAAAATGAATGAAACTTCCTTTTCTAGTTATTAGAAAACTATCTCCTATCATGGCATGTCATAAATTCACTCTCCTACCATGGAAAAGAGTTATAGTATGTCCCCATACAATTTCACTTCCATGATTTGAAGCTGTTTATACTTTCGCTGAGACTTTATCAGAAATTTGTACGAGCTATTTCGAGAGGACGAAAGAAGTATTTTGCGTCATGATCAAGTTTCTCTCGGAATTTTCCTCCTACGCGACGCCACAGGTGGCGTTTCACATTAGCTGGAACAGTTGTTTTATGAGCAAGCCAGGCGGCATTCTATTCAGCAAAAAGCAATTGCTTTCGCACGTATGCATGTGAAAAGCATGGGAACACTTCCTAGTACTAATTTCTGGATTCACTTGCAGGTACATCATCTACCGTTTGAGAAACGCTCAACGACATCGTTCCTGATCAAGTTGTTCTTACTGTCAATAGTCCTTTATTATTTGGTTTGGTGCCTTTATGCTATGTGCTAAGATCCCTTTGTTTATGAGAATGATTTGATGAGCTGAACATAATAACGTTGTGATTCGATTGTTGTAATTGTTGTTGAACATCTGTGGTCTGTATGCGGTGCAAGCAACGTAAGAGTGCATATCATACTTGTATGAATTGAGTTGTGGTTTCTATCTGGTGTTCTGAATGATTTAGTAATTTATTCGAGATTTGTATATTTATATGCGACATTGATGTGAAATTATTCAAAGAAATTATATGATCTGCTTGAAGTAGCTATAAGCATCTGAGGGGTGATTTCAATGGGTTATCCATAGGACCATGCCTATCTTTGAAGATGGTGGATAACAGCGCTTAAGATTTGGATCCTGATAGTAGATGAATCTCCTGGGAAAGGCTCACCGGATTTCGATGTGTGGAAGAAGGTAATTCGAATTTTTTACTGCTTGCACATTTCTTGTTACGATATTCGGAGCAATAATTCGGGTAGTTTAGCCGATAAACTCCATCGGTATATATAATAGTATCGCTAACTTATTAGCAGTGTGTACGCGTAGCGGCTGGATGATGACGGTTGAACTTGGCCGCCACTCAGCTGTTTTCAGCTTGGATGAACGCTTTTCAGAACCATTTGTGAAACTTTCTGTTGCTAGTGTGAATCGTTGTATTGATACCACTGGTTCCGCTCGTAGGTGCGCAGCTCTACGATGGCTTTTATAGACTGTAGCTTGTATAGTTTATAAATCCCATCGCTGGAGGTCCTGAGGGGCGTCATGGTGGACCATTGGACAAATTTCGGCGTTTTACTGATTTCAAACAGCAGCAGTGTGGACGACTCGGAACCCCAGAACAAGCTGTTTGATCCCGTTAAGAAAGATGCTCGATCCGAAGCATGGTGACTACTCGCTTTCGCTTTTCCTTGTTGACAAGCTTTCGGCCCAGTGCTTGTGGACAACTTGAAACAGAAACCCGGCGACACTTTCCTAACCCAATTTTAAAACTGGAGCGTTCGATATGAGGTATTTGAAATGGACAATACTTCGTCATATCTTCTGGGTGAAAAGCGGATCCCAGTAGCTGAAATGATGATACGGGTCAGACATTTACTCTATCCCATAGGAGGTGGCCAGAGGGTAACGAATTAAGTACCGGTAGCGACAACTCCGGTAGCGACAACTTGAGTACCGATAATTGTAAAGTACGAGGGAAGGAATATCAGTGATCATAGGAACTCCGTGAACTCTTTCCTCGAGTGGTGCAGAACTGTTCTTGCGTATGGTAATTGTTCTTGGGTGTGGGTCATCATAAGGCAAAACGAGGCTGAGCATGTTCCTGTTATTGGTCCATTCAAAGGAGGAGCCAATCACAGAAACGTTGCCCGCCTGTTTCGCATCATGATGACCCCATACCCATGGCTCTTGGGGCATTTTCCATCAATGGCTGGCTCAAAAATGAGGGTGATTCATGACGCGAGTCAATGACACATATTTAAAATGCGACACTTTCATCTACCTTGGGAACCAAAATCTCCTCACCCCCCCCCCCCTTCAATCGGTGGAAGCTTCTTTCCCAAAAATTTTCTGCTCAGTAATCGATCCATGCTCATGCGTTCGTTCAAATCTTTATTCGACCTGCTCTGCATGAAAAGTAGGAAAATATGATGTTAAAACAGGATGCCTTCTCAGTGAAGCGCTTCTCGAACGACTATGAGAAGCCCAGAACGATAGAATAGACAGTATATGAACATGTTCGGGCGGGGGGCGTTTGTTTGTGTGCGGTACAGACGACGAACAAGTACACAGCTCTTAGGCGGACTACAATGTCTTTATGTGTGAACCACACAGCATAGTGTATGTGTGCTGGAAAAAAAAAGATAGGAGCGCGCGAAAAATATAAAAAAAATATAGAAAAAGAAGAGACATATAGGGAGAGAGAGAAGAAAAACAGAACGAGAGACAAACGAGCGACGACGAGACAGGAGTGTGTGCAAAATCAATAGCCGGAGAGCTCTTGGAAGGTGGAGTCAAGCTCCTCCGAAATCGCTTTGTATCTCTCCTTCTCGTGTACCAATTCATCTGAAATAGTAAATCGACAAATCTCAATAAACAAACAAACATAAACAAACAAAACATACAGTAGGCAGCCACAGTAGTAACACAGCACGCATTCTCGCATTTCAGAGGGGCACAGACGTGTGGAAGGAAAATCCGACGCACGCATACACACAGAAAAAGACGCGCGTAATGCACGGATGGAGCGAACAGACAAACTGACAGACGCGTGGACGGACTGACAGACAGACAAACATACGGATAGACAGATATAGTGATAGGTTGATAAATATCGACAGGATCACATACACATATACACACAATCAGACATGCGATTGTGTGCAATTCCTACAAAGAAGGTGGGGTGTTGTTGGACAGTTGGTGGTTGATTGAAAGAAACAGTACAATCGTCTCGGAAAATTCACACACAAAACACACCGGATATATAGTATGTGTATTAAAACATTCAGTTTAGTGGAGTATCATTAGACATTGCATTCAATTAGAAAAACATCATTATATGAGAAAAAATAATAAATCTAGCACTCTAGAAGAGCAACTCTGTGAAACACACACGCACGCAAAAAATAAAAAAACTTGAAGAGAAGAAAACGTGAAAAACACTAGTAGCAGTGTTTGGCAGCTCCACCACACACTCCATCTTGTCACAGATAGGAGCACGAGTTGTGTTAAACACCGTTAAGTTCCGTAAGAAGATGGTCGAGTTCTTCTTGAAGCTGGCGGTTCTTCCGATCAGCTTCATCTTTTTCCTCTGAAACTCACATTATAGCCAGCACACAGCAAATCAAACTTAATAACGAGTTTTGTTAGAGAAATTCCTAATGGTTAGGGTTATTTTCATCTACTGAACACGGGTTTTTTCACCGTACGTCTCCAATTCCCATCGTACTGCATTCCGTACAATCGTACAATCGTTCTCATGCTGTTCATGCACATTTTTCCACGATACCTTCTTAGTAGAAACTTATTCAGGACCATGCATACGTTCAGTTACATTTCACATCCAATTTCGTGCGTCCAGTAAATCCAGGAGAAGAGGAACACGCCACATTCGACGATGCACATAACACGTGCATAGACAGACAGACAACTGACACTAACACAGTTTATGATCCTTGGATCTCCTGTACGGTCTGCTCGATCTCCTCGGTCAGATTACGAACACGTTCCTTCTCCACCAGCAATTCATCTACAGACACCAACACATAAACAACATCATTACATCTGGACACTGTTCACATCACACTTAACAGCCTTCGCGGGACGAAATCAGCCATTTAGTCAGTTGCTGGACCGCGCCGCAGAATGGACATGGCTCCACCCACACATCTGCGGCGCGGTTTTGAGGCTCTGCAGGGCCAAAAAAGTCATATACGCGCAATTTTGGCAATTAATTAGAACCTAGGTAATCTCCTATCTAATCTTGACTAGCCTTTGATATCCGAATCTTACTGAGAAGGCTCGTTAATGATCCTCTCCCTAGATACGATCGATACCCATAAAATGCACTGCGTTTTCTCCAAAAAAGTCAGAGCAAGAAAATAATCCTCCAAAAGAGCTGGTTCCAAAGTGAAAACTACATTTAATCGAATGAACACAGCCTCATGGTCAAATGTGGTCAAATACTCGACCCATAACCCACTTTCCTCCTCCTTGGCAGTAGGCAGCATACACAGGAATTTTCAGATCCAGGAAAATTATCCTAAAGGGGAACCAATGGGGGTCCAAAGAATACTCAAGGATTTCTCCATCCTAGGACCACTCAGCTCTTCTGAATTACCTTGGATTACTAAGCTACCTAGGTGATTTCGCAGACAGTATCCTATTTGGAGATTTACGCATAGCCAGTATGAGTCCCAAAATCAAAAAGTGCTATCCTGGATTTTCTCGATCCTGGCAAAACTATGAAGAAAACAATACGGAGTTCCAGAACTTTCTTTTAGCATCTCTCAAGAATTTGAATCCAGAAATTGATAAGTGTGAAATTCCATGGTGTTTTAATGTCAACACCCGAATTTTCCTATGCAACCATGGATGTCTCTGCTCTTCGATAAACTCACCAGCCGCCAGAGAAGCAGAGCTCCCTCTGTATCTCTGCCCACAAGCAACTGACTAAATTCCTGACTTCAAGTGGACCACTGTACAACACAAATACACCGTTTACTACAGCAGAACAGTGAAAAAGCCGGGCAAGAGCCTCCCACGTGTGTACATGTGTGCACTGCGACCCGGTCGGTGGTGGCGTCGGCAGCAGCAGCAGCAGTCTGTTACACATTAATCACGAACGCACGCGCACGCACATTTCGAGCACAGTGAGGGGGCGCGGATTCTCGGAAAACGCGCGCATGCTGCCGCCGCCGCCAGCGCGACGGCGAAAGAATGCGCAGGCGCCGCCAGCCAGCGAAGAACACCACGAACGTCGGCAACGTGTCACACATTTTACACCATTAACACCGCCATATATCACTGATGGAATGCCAAAAATTTCGACAACAGTCGATGGCACTCACCCTCGAGTCTGTCGACCTCCTTCTGCAGCTTCTGCACGGAACGCTCAGCGAATTCTGCACGGGTTTCGGCCTGAAAAACCATGGAGCAATAAAGGCTGAAGAAATTTATAGCTGGGCTGGTGTCGTCCCAATGCCCTGGGATGCACTACGGACGGCACAAGGACTACATTTGGCATTTCTGGACGAGAAAAGAAGGGAAGGCGCAGGTTTCATAGCTTCCGGAATCGTCGCCTAACGCCGTGAGAAGCACGGAAAACCCGGATGTCACACCTTGGAATTCGCTAAAAATAGAGTGCTCAGGAAAATCTCTCCTCTTCACTGAAAAGCAAACAGATGAACTGAGTTTTTTCCTAGTGTTTGCGTAGGGATTCCACGTAAAAATCTTATTATTCATGTTTGATCGAATTTGCCTGGAAAAACTGCCTGCGTCTCGAATTTCGATGCCTCCTATCGCCTTACTAGAAAAAAAAGATTAGCTGTGCTAAAAATAGTGCTGTACTTCCGCAATTCTACAATCGTCTCGCAGAAAAAGCTCAGAAAATGGGAAAAACAAAGAAAATAAGCAAAATTCCGCACAAAAAAGAAAAACATCTACGATTTTTGTTTCCCTGAAATGGAATGGATGGCTAAAAGAGGTCCCGACCATATCAAAACCCCCATTCTGCAAAAAATACATAATTCAGGAGTTTTATGGCCTGATCAGAACCTTTTAACCCTATGCTACAGTTGCTACAATAGCCACGATTCCTACATTCAGAAGCGATCTAAGCGATGGCAACGTGGCAATCAATACATATCTTTTCCACTGTGTTTTGAAAATCCATTTACTATCTTCACCGACTTCTAATTTTCGGTCATCTCAACCTAGCAAAGTTCGGGGTACAATTTGCAGCTTTGCCCTAGTATAATACCAGCCCCTTACATAGAATCAAAAAGGCTGGGTAATACCCAAAACCTGTACCCCCCCCCCTTTCCACAACCCTTTTCATCCAGAAGTACCAAAACCCACTACAACACAACTACACAACCCTCTGGACAATCTACAAACTGTCACTAACGGACAACAAAAGAAGGAAAATAGGGAATTGCACTCATGCTACCTCCTTCAGACGAGCAGAGATGGTACGGATCTGCTCTTCGTACGAGTCTTCACGTTGCAGGGCTTTCTCCTCGGATACCTCGAGTGATTTCAGGTTATTACCGACGACGCGCAGCTCCTCTTCGAGTTCGACGATCTTGCTGCAGACAAAACACAACCATTTACTGGGGGCTTCACAACACCACTAACACAGCTACAACAACAACAACTGTACAGCACGGCGCTTTGCACCTAACGCGGCGCGAAAAGAGTAGCAGCACAATCGCAGCACAACAGCAGCACAATAGCAGCACTACCGCAGCATAATCACAACACAATGTGATGCATCGTGATTTCGTGCGGCGCACACCTCTTTTAGTCGACTTTCAAGCGCCGAAACGTGAACTGCGATGTGATTTTCGCGTTGTAGCGCCTTCTCTTCGATGGTTTCCTTCTTTCGCAAATTCGTAGCGATAGCGGCCAAGTCGCGCTCGGCTTCAACCGCTCGCCTGCAGGAAAAGAGAGGTGTTAGTTTGGTTATGAGATGTTACAGAAGAAATTCTTCAGGATTTCAGGACAATGCGGATTGTACAGGATCCATTGGGAAGGTTTTTTGGGTTAAAAAGCGATCGAATCACAATTTTTTCCTTCCAATGGACCCTGTGCATAGAGGATTCACAGAGTGGTGAAATATCAAATCCAGGGTAAAGTTAGTTACTCAAAGCGGATGTTAGAGCCATTCTTATCGGGTATTTCCGGAGGATCAACAGGCGATTTTGAGAGTGATGGGGGTTATTGTTCGGCTCGACTTGACGGCGTGGACGAGAGGTGTTCGAGAGAGAGCGACGACTACGCAGGAAATGAGGGGCACTCTGGACGACGACGACTCGCGACGACCACCACCGTGTGTGTGTTCGAACCTCTTTCATTCGCTCGTCAAGCTGACGGATTTGTTCGGCGAAAATGTCCTCCTTCTCGAGCGCTTTCTCCTCGGAGAGCTCGAGAGATTTCAAGTTGTTACCGACCACACGTAGTTCTTCTTCCAGCTCGACGATCTTGCTATACTATCAATTATTGCAACAAAGCTGTGGGCGATTAGAAATAGAGCGTAATTGATTTTAGAAGCGAATTCTACGGTTACTGTGCAATATCGCTTTCGTTGCGGGACCAAAGCGGCTTCATGAAGATCATATTTAACCAAAAAATAGGTTTGAAATAACAATTTGTGGGCCTGGGGTGTCGTTGCTGGGAAGGCCGGTGCGGCCGCACTCTATGATTGGTCAGTCGAACGAATAGGCCAATCACAGAGCAGTTGCACCGCCCTATCCAGGTACAACGCTCCACACGTACAATTTCGTAAAGAAGATGTTTCCGATATCAAACAAAATGTACTGATTTCTACTATTCAAGAGAATCTATTTGCTCCGCGTCCAGTATAACGGAAAAGACACGATAATACAGAAATTCAAGTTTCTTCCAAAGAATAGTCATAAAGAATAGGTAGGTTCCTGTGAGATTAATGCCCTGAATAATAAGAACGCAATTTCAATTTCCTTCAGCAATTTCCTCTAACCACCATGGGAAACGAGAAATGTGTCATTAAAGCTGAATAATAACTAAATCCAATTTTTTCTCTGCAAAATGGTCCCGCCACGATATCGGAAAATCAGAAAGGTTAAAAAGTTCGCCAGGCAAATTGTAAAGAAAAATAGCAGCTCCTGATGAAAATAAAAAAAGAATCGGGAATTGGCTAGGTAAATAGATAGATGCGCAGGCATAGTCGGCCATGAAAAGCCATAAAATTTCAAGAAATTCCAGGAAGACAATGGAAAAAACCTACTTCTCTCCGGCTTCGGCACGCTCCTCGGCTCTCTCGAGATCAGCTTCAACCATGGCCAGCTTACGAGCGACCTAAACCATATTACGATTAAAATTGCGGTCCTACCCCAGCACAACATACACATTCTGCTCGGCAGTCACTGTCTAGTGTTAAGGCAAGACTGTTCATGCATGCACACAGTTTAGTTGAACCCAAATCAATCCAGAAAATCGGACGCCGGTTAGCGACGCGGCAACTCGCACACGCGGCGTGGGTGAGTATAAACGATCGCGCTTTGTCTCGCCTCATCGTATTTTCGGTCGGCTTCTTCGGCCAGCATCTGAGCTTCCTTCAGTTGGGCTTCAATCGTGTTGGCGCGCTCTTCATCTTGGAATGAGCGGTTCTCCATCACTTTGCGTACACTGAACCGTGACAAAGCTGTGCTACGTACCATATACCATACTATGCATTTCCCATGTAAGTGTGGAAATGACTGTGAACTAAGCTGATATGGGAAAGAACAAAAGCCGTGGCATACCTCCCGCTTGCTGCTTGGAAATATGGGACAAGACAAGCAAATGTATGTACATGGTGGAAAAGTGCACAGAAAAAAGAACATAAACCAAGTAATTAGGTGTATATGGGTCGGTTAATGTGATGATTAGTAACAGATGGGTGGTACCTCTTCACTCTTGCTTTCAGTTTCATGCAGTAGTGCTTGCGCTTCACGTAGTTTCGTCTCGAGTTCAGCACAACGATCTTCATCCACGTCGACTCGATTCTCCAGCGATTTTCGAGCTCTATACAATCAAACCAGTTAGCTACACACGCACACCATTCTATGGAACAGGGTCTGGCTTCACTCGTAAAAGTTCTCTCTGAAGAAAGAAAAACAGTAGCGAACGGAATGGGAAATGCGAATGTCAATCAACTTTGCTGCGCTATATTCTAAATAGGGAACGACGGATGCTATTGGATGCATGCAGACCCATTGCAGAACATTAACTTGCAATTATTGTGTCGATAAACGCGCTCTAGTCAATCTCTACTAACCATGGCATTGGTAAACGCGACCCAATCAAACTCTAACAACTGCAGTATCGGCAAACGCGCTCTATTCAAACAATGGCGAGCGTTGCGTCGTCTACGGACACTTACCACCCGCGCGTTGCGTCAGGCCGTTTTGCCTTCTTCAACCTTGAGGAAAAAGAGCCAAACATGGTTCAGAATGTGCCCTACCCCATTAAAGCACCTTATTGATCGCCATAGATCAAATTTGGACAATCCGGTTTGTCAAAATAGTGGTTTCATGTCACTGTCCTACGGGGTCTAACGCGCGGGTGGTATGTATCCGATAATATCAACAGCGGCACTGGTAAAAGCGTCTTAATCAACTTCTATAAATTCCCTTATCGACAAACGCGCTCTAATCAAACTACAAACAAATTACCGAAAGTGCACCCTTGTATCCCACCGAAATGATGAGGGGTGTGGGGTGTTGTACCCGGAATGGCGGCACTGACGGGCCCTGTGATTGGCTAACCCGGTGAATTGACCATTCGCAAGCAAGCCGCACCGCCCTTTCCAGGTATAACGCTCTACACCCAATGAGAAGCTATTAGACTAGCAAGTAGAGTTAATAAAGTAGTAGACTATATTCACCGGTTGGTAAATGCGCTCTAATCGAACTGCATCAGTTGTGGTGTCGGTAAACGCGCTCTAATCAAAATACGAGCAAATTAGAGAACATCTATCTCCGTAATTTAGCAATTTTCAGAAGCAATGTCCCAAAAGCCTGACTAAAACTAATATAATGTGGACCATTTCGCTTTGCTAATATTAGAAACAAAGAAATTATAGCGCACATGGGGACGTCAACGCTTTTTCCCACGCTAAGTAGTTGCGCCTCGTGTGACCTCGCTCTACTGGAAAACCACGAACGGAACATGGCAGCTCGCCGATTTAGTTTTTTCGATGATGTTTTGAGCCGTCAATCAGCCTTAACTTCAATGGAATTTGTTTTGCCAACGACGCGTCCGGCAACAATCGCTCATTCTAATGCTGCGCTTCATCCTGTGTCAGAATAACGAAGCATCTTTCTGGGTTTTGATTTCTCAACAGAGTTAGCCGCCTGGATCTTTCGGAATTCGTGTGCCTCTGAGGAAGTGCGCTCTAATGCTAAATTTTTGCGCCAGGGAGATGGATTAGACAGAAGCATGCATCATATGACTTGAAAAACAGTGAAAGGCCAGCCAGACCCTGCTCTCCAACACATGGAAAATCCAACTCCAAACTGGTATTGTACTGGTTAAATAATATGAAAATTAAGAAGATTAGAAGACTCTGTATATATAGCAGAAGGCCCTGAAATAACACAGACACAACAACAACATGCATCCTGGTCAGCTTCTCAGCATCAGAGACACCTTGGGATGAAATCCAGGAGCAGTCCAGGAGAAGAGGATTGCTTGCAGGTCCGCACACGCATTCACACACAATGACTGTCGAAGAAAACACTACATAAAGCCAGGCGGCTGGCGATCGCAGACCTCTTCATACTTGCGATCAGCATCCTCAGCGATCACTTTGGCCTCATCGACCTGCGTTTCGAGGAAGTTCGCTCGTTCCTCGTCCTGCTGCGAACGCGTCTCCATCGACTTGCGAGCGCTACACAAAACACAAAGAATCAACGGCGTTGAACTGGACAACACGTACACACTGTGACACAAATATTTGAGTTATTTCAACGACGTTGGACACTTTTGCTACGTATCCACCCTCGGTCTACTCTGAATCAAACGAATAGACGAAGCATAATCACAATTCGACTGGACATTTCGGCAAGCGGTCGGCAGCTGCTGGCCAGCGGCTCGAAGGCTTGCCACCAACCGCTCGGATTCGTCGACATTGTGAGTGGCCTCCTCGAGTTTTTCGGTGGCGATCTTCAAACGCTCTTCGGCACGTTCGAGTTCCTCTTCCAGAAGAGTCATACGGCGATTAAGGGCAGCAACTTCTGCCTCAGCCTATAACGTGACCAAGCCTATTTGAAAGTACAAAAACTCGGCACTAACCGTTCAGCCTCATCAGCTGCCTTCGACGCCTCTTCCAATTTGGAGGTGGCGATTTTCAGACGATCTTCCGTGCGTTCCAGATCCTCCTCTACCAACACAATGCGGCGGTTCAGTGCTGCCACTTCAGCTTCGGCCTGGAGTTGGGCAGGGAAAGGTGATAAAATTAGCTTTCAGGGGATTGCATAAACTATACAGGGCCTCCTAATTAGGAAATGGCTAGGCCACGCCCATCTTCTCCCACGAAGATGCCCATAAATCTACCAAGCACAACACCACTTAGTCCACATCTAACAATCCATAAAAACCACTCCCACAGTCACCTCCACATCCAGAACCGCCTTTTCACCATCCATTTAGCGCTCTTAGAGCTCACCACGTACACTATTTGCACAAATCTTTTTATAGACATGTTTTTCAACACAAGCCATGACAGGAATATGCATAACGGGTGACAAAAACCCGTGAAATGTCAGCAATTCGTCCTCTTATATCCGCAAAGTTGCGCTCGCCCAAGTGCAAATACACCTAATCCAACACAAACATAAATCTAACGCAAACAAGCTGGCCAGAACAAAAACTTTTAGTGGGGATATCGAATTTACAGCTGATATCCTTCATTTCTATGCCTGCGGGCTGAGAAGCTGAGGAAATATTATCCGGGATGATTTTTTTGCCAACCTGATATCCGTAACTACACAAAATCCTTTGAAGCTTCCAAACAAGCTCATCTAGACTAGCGAAAGGAATTTCCAGGTATGACCTAGGTTCGGGAAAAATCCCTAGAAAGGGTAACTACTTTGAGGGCACATGAACCCTTTTTAGGATACTTTCCTGAAATAGAATCACATGCTTTTGTCTGAACTGGCGCATAATCCAGAAATTCACTGCTCGCTAGTAAGCTTTACCCGAACGTCAATGCTCAGATTTTTTACCCAAACAGCAATACTGGCACATTTTACCCAAACAAAAATACTGTTGTAAGTACCATTAGAACTGCAACAAAATTTACAGAGGCCACTTCTCGAAGAAGAACCACCCCCTCAAGACACAATGCCTAAAGGAAAAACCCAAAACACGTGGACCCAGGTCACATTTCTGGCTCAAACCCAGCACAAAAAGTTCATCCTAAGGCCAGCTCCATAAATAGCCCTGCTACTCAGCTCTAGAGCAATCTTCCATCACCTGCCGGACTTGGCAAATGTCCTATATAGCGCATGTTCCACATTCAAGGACAACATGGTCCGTAATTACACAACCTTGACAAAGTAAATATTGGGCATTCTAGGCACTCGTAGGCAATCGTACGTGCAGAGGTTTTTAAGCCTAGTCACTGGATGACTCGTATCCTTGAAACTGAAACTTCTCAACACCTAGAGCTAAGACCTATGAAAACCTATTTCTGGAATTATTCCTCAACTTTTTGGATATTTCCATACAAAACTAAGGTTCTATGGCTACGGGCTCCTCTCGGCTAAAATAGGCAGGCTTTCTTGGGCTTCAAAGAGGCTTATTTTCGCATAGGTCATGATAAATCACACATGCTCTGTTATATAGCCAGCCATCCTCATTTCACCAGACCCCCATCACCTGACAGCCATTCAAATTTGACAGACCCCCTCCCCTCGTGACCCTTCTGCTATACGAACGCACATTCCTTGTCAGCCTTATCACTGAACATTGATCGTAGGCGCTGGTTGGCCGGCTGGCTGTGCAAGCAGCTCATAAGCGTCGTCGCCAGCGCTCGGAAGGACCGGATACTGTTGTGAAGGGGCTGGCTGAGGCTGGCGCGAGGGCAGGCTGCCGCCGCTGCCGCCGCCGCCGAGCCCAGCCACTCTTCA
>JARK01001514.1:238827-266260 GCA_000688135.1 Ancylostoma ceylanicum
GCCGCCGCCGAGCCCAGCCACTCTTCAAACAGCGCAAAGTGAATTCCCCAACCCGCGTTGTCAGCGTCGTAGCACTCATGCCCCCCCCCCCTCCGTCTCATCCACGCCTACGCGTACAACGTAAACACTTCACTCGGGGGTTTCTTAGAGCGATCTACACACGGGATCCATGAAGGCAATCGCGGGCGCATGTGCCAAATCCTGGCAACTTGACCCATAATGAAATTAACAACGCCTCAAGAGTTATTCCTCGGGTAATGCGGCGGCAGGGGGAGGGGGTAGCCGGCTCACCGATCGCCGTACTCAGGCATGCGGTTCGATTCGTATCTGTGGGTGGAGGAGTGGCCTTGGGGGTTTAGAACAAGAACGGCAATGAATGAAACATCTGCGTCCGCCCCGCCTCTCTACGAATCGATAGTTTAGCAGCAGAGGACGAGTCAAGAGCACTCGCTTTACGAAGTGCCTTTTTAGCGTCGGCTGAGCGGCATGACTTTAATGGAGCTTCATCTTAGTGAATAGCTGCTTGGCAGGCTTATATTGCGGGCAATTTGTTGAGAATCCAGATAATCCGAGGAAGCACTGGATTGGATAGGATAAAATAATGCTAGAGGACGAGGGAAACCATCAACTCTAAGGCAATCAAGGAAAACTGAGCGAAAACCAGGCAAGTACAGAACTAGCAGCTTTTCCATGTGGATAAATTCACATTTAAATGAGTCTTTCGCAGGAAAAATAAGAGCACAGAACTCCTTTAGAAGTTAACAATCTTCTATAATGGCAAACCTAAAGACATAGGAGCCCTTTAAAAGCGTTCTTTCGAAAAATTCTCAATTTGCAGGATCCAATTTGTTTTGATCTCGCTAATAGTTCTACGATGACAGAATAAAGAATAAAGCATAAAAAGTGCATTTTCACCAAATAAAAAGGTCGTCAATCAAACGAAATATGCCAAAACCAAATTAGTAAACTAATGAAGTAGCAAACATTACGTAAAAATTCAGTTTTTCCAAAATTCCAAAAAGAACACAAATTCTCAAGAACTACTATGGATGAAAGAGAGGAAATAAATCGGCTTTTCTTCCTGCCAGAGCAGAAAACAAAACAAATCCCACACTACACTCCATAAATTATGCACGACTATTAATTCTCGGCAAGCCCCGCCCACTTTCCAGGAAGATTGAATAACGGTGTTGACTCAAATAGAACACAAATTAGCCGCTGCAAAATTGCATGAGGCACTTTGTCGATGTGGCAAACCCTCGCAACCTTATTGCCCTTCCCATGGCGATTCGATTAGAATTCACCCTTTGCACAAACAAAGCAGAAAAACGCAGAAAATCATGAAAATCCCCGCGCACGACGAGACCCATTCGGCATTGATTCATTACCGCAAACATTCACAGAAATAAATGCTCCAATTAGAATAGCGCTAGGATCTAGCGGTGTCAGCCTAACAAACGTGAGAACAACTAGAAAGGCGTGGGAAGAAACGGGTAATATTAACTGCTTACGTCTTCGCGCTTCTTTCGTTCCTCTTCGAGTTGTCGCTGCACCTCATCAGCCTCGTCCTTGGCCGCTTCAGCCTCTTCGCGGGCTTGTCGCATCTTCTTTTTAAGGACATCGAGCAGCGATGTCTGCTGAGCGCCTTCCTTGTTCGATTTCGACATTTTCGACGACGATGATAGGACTATTCAGCAGCTACTATCACAGTGAGAATACAGAATAGAACAGTGAGGAGCGAGCAGCGGGTTGACGGAGATCCTCTCGAAGTGTCGCGCAACTGGCAGCCAACTGGGAGGGCGGAGCACCACTTTCAACCGAGCGCTCCTCTTCTTCTGTGCTCTCCAAGAGATCAAACAAACGGTAGGGTGAGGCCGGAAAAACGCGGAGCGGAGCGGACGACGACGACGACGAGCAGGCAGCACAAGCACAAGCCGCTCTTGCGCCGACACACAGCTTGCGCGATCACTTGAAAATGATAAGAATCGATTAGCGCGGATGGCAAAATTCCGGACAATCACCACAGCGGCAACGAACGACGACGAAAAGCAGCGCCGATGATTCAACGCAGCGACGCCGGCCGCTGTTGGCCGGGCTGGCTGTGGCTAGGCTGGCTGGCTGCGGAGGACACGACACGACGACGGTCCGTCCGTCCGCGGCGGACGGACCGACACCGACGTTCATCCGCGAAGCTTAGCCGCATTACCAATCGCTCGCACCGCGAATCAACAACACTCCACACTTGTTGGCAGACGGGAAAAATCGTATGAATAGTCAGCGGAGGAGTACAATCAAGCAGTGATCAATGTGGAAAAACCAGGAAAAAACTACATACACCTCCCAACTCAGCAGATGGCAAGCATTCGTTGTGGGACCATCAAAACCACGCACTGATCTATAATCCTTACGTAACAATTCCCAGAAAAAATTACAATCCATCATTTCCTGTTTACTTAGCACTCTAAACCAACTGTTTCCAATATCGCGCGAGAGAATATCGCCGTAGCATTTTTTTCAGCTACACAATGTAGTGTACACATTCTTGACAAGCTGTGCACGCTTTCTACTTATTGCTGGCTGATTACCAGTACAAACACTATTAACTAGAGGCGAAAGAACGTTGCTACGCATGTGCAAAACATCGTCCGACCTTAAATAAATCATAGTTGCATGCTCATAAGGTGCACTAGGCAGCTGAACTAAGTATAAACTCCCTATGCGATGCCAAAAGAACAACGAAATTCCAATTTGCGAGGATATTTCAGGAAAACGCTGGACGAAGTTAAGAGAACAGTAACCAAATCGTTCTCTGCAACTTAGCTAGTAGGAAAGTAAACCTAGAATTGGCCAGTGCACCTTCAATCTGATTAGCAAGTAACTCGAAAAACCACCATACCATGCGGTATGCACGTGCACAAACAGAACACTATGCGAAAGAAGCACGTTCCTAGCATACCGGTTCTGAGAAAGAAGTAGTTGACATGGGTAACTTGTGGTAAAAACAAGGCAGGTATGATAAGTTAAAATGTGGAACATAGCAATTCCGACTAAATGATCATACTCGGGCGTTCTCATATGGATTTGATCGCGAAAGTGGCTAAATTTATCCAGGGTTTCAGGAAAATATCAAAGCTGCCATGGAAGATCTTTTGATCAACAGCTGCCTGCCATATGAAAACTAACCAAACGACGTCGTCAAACGTTTAAACAACTCTTAAGTGCTCAATTAAAAGCAGGTCCAGCAACGAATGCCAACAAACTGTCACTTAAACCCCCTAACGACCTCTGGATTTCGCCAAACACGTTCAAGTTACGCTATAGAAGAAGCACGGAAATTCGATCTGAGTGGCATTTCCGAACAGAACCTGCGAAAAGCGGAAGAAGAAGGTGAAAAGTGGAGAGGCAAGCCGAAGCAAGCCGCTCGAACATCGGTTTGCGACCGAAAAAGGAAGTGCGACAACGCGACATCGCATCGCGACGGACCGCCCCCGTCGCGACGCGACGTCCAACGCGATTTGAATCGAAATGAAGAGCGCGCGGCTCGTTGTCGTTTTTCCCCGTTTGCTCACCGCCATCTCAGTCGGTATCAGTGCAAAAGCGGCGAATTCTCTCTGGCTCACATATTTTGCCCGTGGTGTGTGTGTCTGTCGTCAGACGGCTGGCCGGCTGGCTGATTCACTGGCAAGACACACTAGAAATGGCCGCAAGCATTCGCATCGATTGCGTTGCCAAACCAGTGAATTAGAGGGGAGAAATTCAATTTAACAATGGGGTAAACCACACTTCGGACTACTTTCCGGATTTTGTGCGAATAATGTGAGGCGTAGACACACAGACACGCGGATAATTACAGTCACCGTGTGTATAACTGGTGACAGCCGAGAACCATTGAGGTCAATGCACTCAACCGGTCGAGGCACACCACACACAGACACACACGCTTCGAGGAAAGAATGGAAACGAGCGGCGCGACGGGAGGCAGGTGTACGACGATTTTTTTTTCTTCGTACGAGACCCTATATGGCGAAAAAATCGGGGCTCTTTGAGTCGCGGGGGTTTGAATTGCGCGTGGACATGGCGATTCGACAACATCTAAAGTGGCGCGAGTAGGCCATAAATGTCCTAGTCCGCAACTTGTCGTAATCCCCATTATGGCGGGACCGAATGAGCGTCAATAAGGACGCTAATTATGCATTTCGGAACGAAACGAGGTAGGTACCAGTTTCTGGGAGGAGGGATTCAAATGTTGGATGTTCAAAACTAAAACCCAGGAATTTCATTTGAATCAATTAATTTTCACAAGAAACTAATTTGAATGTATAATTTCCAGAAATGTGTGTTCAAAAGAATAGAAAAAATGACCAATCATCTTCAGTAGAATATAAAAAGGCGATCCTCTTCTTTAATAGTTAGAGAGATTCTATAAAAATTTGCACGGGTGGGTCAAATTACCGCACGAAGGAAAAGTGCACACAGAAAAAGAATCTGTGGAGTTTTGTAGTCCGGAACATTGTCGTAGGATTTATGATCCTTTCTAAGCTAACTGAAATTTCGAATAATTCGATTTTTTCGAATAGTCGACGCTTCAAATAATCCGATTTTCCAAATTTTTTTTTCGAGGTTTGAGGGTCGAGGTTCCGAATAACTCAACTTTCGTGCTTTTATGCTTTGGGTGACTCAAGATTCGTTTCATTCAAAACTCTACCCAATTTATCTTGTTTGAGTCAAATGTCTACTGTAGGTTGGTCCCATCACGAAAATCATTGCCTTCAACGAGATAAGCACTGAGTTTACGCGATTCCAGTGAGTGGTGAGCTTCCTCACCAAAGTTGCTAGTGTATGCAAAGAATGCACTACGCCTGGCATAGGGCACCTTTTTCAGGATCTCTGCCACTAATGGGTGCGGTAGCAAAGGACAGGAAAGCCCAACACCATAGAATTCATGCACTGTTCCGAATCAGCTCAAGAATAAGAACAGATAAGGTTTTCCTTAGCGTTTTTCGTGAGCCTACTGCCAGCTTCCCTTTTTTCCATAGCATTTGACAGTTTTGATTGATGGACGGATTGCAGTTGTAAACTACGCTGCAGAAACACTGGAATTTTCCTCTTCTGATCATTTTTCTGAATACTTTTGTGAGAAAAGTCTGGAAATCGAGAAACATGCTAGGTGGATAATTCTTTTTGTTTTCTCCTCAAGAAGTCATTTTTTTCTATTTGTCGAGGAGCTCGTACAACAAATAACTGTGCCAGGCCAGGAAGAAAAAAAAAACAGCTGAAGACTCCAAGAGAGCAGCCGGTCGCTGTCGAGGGCGCTGGTGGTGAGGTGGTGGAACGCGGTGATTTGCGTCCGTCGTCGTCTGCGTGTGTGTGTATATGTCTATGGGCCTTGAATGGATGTTGCGCCGTGTATGTGTGTGTGAGTGACTCATTCATTGTTCCTCAGTCCACCACCACCACCATCGCTACCACCTCCACCACCGTCCGTCCGCTCTTAACATGTCCCGGTCTTGCCTCATTAGCCCGATCGTCGTCGAAAACAGAGTAATTTCCCAGCGCTCATCATGGCCGTCGACGTCTTGGATCTACGCCGAAATTCCGTATTATTGCGCTAAATCCTACCTACGCCCCCACACTCGCCGTCGCCACCACTACCACTGTGTGCGTACACATCGCTGAAAAAGTTCAGCAAAAAATGAGGCTAATCCGAGATCCTACACACATCGCTGCCAGCCACCGCCGCGGCGTCGCGAGTGCGTACTCCTCTCCTCTTGTTTCGTTATCAACCTGCTTCTTGCCCGCTCTCAAGCTCAGCTTCTGCCTCTCCACCGCTGGCGCACTATTTCTCGCACCGTCTAACTCTGCGGGGGAGCTGCGACGGTGTAAAGCAAACACGCTAATCATTACAACGTGACAGCAAGTTGAGCTAAATAGGATATCAAGGGATGTATCCAGCTCAGTTGTACGCGGCTGGATGACAAGAACTCGTCGATTGATGGATGAGTTGTGTAGTTGCGGACTAGCATCATTCATGCGTTTGTTTACTTTTACATAACTAGCACTTTACTACCAAGGAGAAGTCACAGATTGTTTCGGATATAATTGGAAATATCTCAGTAATGCTAAATTAGTACTCCAGAAAAACAGACATTCCGGCAATATGAGCGCTGACATCAGAAGAAACCGGTGGAAGTGAAAAAGTTTCTGAGCTCAAAAATCCACGAAATCTCGGAAACCACCGGTTAGAAAACTATTACTGCAGAGGTGCGCCACGGCGTTGGAGCGCACTTTCCTAAAATTTCTCGATGCATAAATAATCCTCGAAACAATAGAAGAGCGATGCAGATGATGTGTGAAATTTTCTATTTCTGGCAAAAGATGCGGCTGCCTGGCTAGGAATACCAATCACACCCCTTCCTTTCCCCCAGTTTCGGAAAAGAGATCAGTAATCGAAAGACAGCTGGGAAGCACCCCTTTTTTTAGACTGAGGTATAGAATTTCACACAATTCCAGAAATCAAGCCTTCAAAAACGATTGGAGTCGACAGGAAATGACCCTCAGTCGCTAAAAATCTGGAGACCAAATAATGTACTGAATGCATCCAGAATATTCGATTTCGAATATGGCGAAAGTTGATCAGACCAAAAAAAGACAATGCAATGCTCGAAGGACCAAAGGAGCGCTATAGGGCCTTTTCTTTTTCAAGTACTCTAAATTTTTCGAATCGTTTCTTGAATCATTAATGAATTATTCGGTTTTCATTCGGTTCTATGGTGCATTCGGCTTGGAGTATAATAGAAGTTGCGTTGCATATACGCGCGCGAGCTGATCCATTCCAACCTTTCAAATCCTTAGTTGAAAGGCTACGTGCGAGAGGTTTTTCGCAGTTAGCAAGTAACCTTTGTACTGGGTCTGCAATTGCACCAACTGTCACTCCGTCAGAAATTCCCTGAGAGTATGGGTTCTAGCGGACAGAAATCCTAAAGCACACGCCAGTGTTAACGACGAGTAAATCTGTGTGCCGTCAACACGTTTACCCTGGGTAATCTCAATGATGCGGCCCCTGGTCTACGCAACCGACTCATCAACGGCTAGATGTGAACAAAATGAAGAATTCGAATCAGTATCTTTCAAAAAAAAAAAAAAAAAAGGAGTCATAAAGAACCGATGGCGACACGCTCGACCTGTCGGACATGTGTCGGACAATGTCAGAATGACAGTGACTGTCACAGTGATATGCCACTAGGAAGAAGCGCCGCACAGTCATACCAGCCACCGCACAGTCACATCGAATTGTCACCATCTGCATTTGAGTGCGTGAACGAGAAAAACTAATGAATCAGACGAAAGCATCCCAAATATCCATTTGCCCGTAGAACTATGATGCAACATGAATCCTCTCATGACCTCTAGCGATCTCTCGACGTAAGTGTAAACAACAACGATGATAGAATGGCATATTCTCCAGAAAGCAATTTGCGTACACGGAAATGTGATTGATTCCGGAATTCTAGCTTAATGACTGCTTACTAATGGTTTAATATAGCAAGTGTATCGTGTGTCACTACCAAAGGACATATCGTTCGTGACGAAGTCCACAATAGGTGTGTGAGCCAAAAGTACAGAAGCGAAGGCAATACGAAGGAGAAATAGAGTGATTCACTAGCTGTTGACTAAGAGAATTCGGGGGGAAAACGGCTGAACATAGAGTTGAAGTAGCATGCATCCATGTTTCATGGAAAAAAAGGATACAATATTCGTATAGTCGGGAAGAGCACAAGTTTCTAAGAACAACTACTCCAAAAAAGTGAACCCGAAATGTTACACATGCCAGCCGGTGGCTTCTTTTTTCTTTTCTTTTCTTCCGGGAACGCCATGTGGCACATGCCGTTATTATCACAAACGAGCTGCAAATGATGTTTACTGCGTAAAGCACAACCAGCCGAATCGTTACACCCCTATCTATGCCTCCACAGAAAGGTTAATCCTATTACCCAAACAAAGAATGTAAAGGGTTAATAAAAAGGGGCGGCACTTACCACGGCATTGTGTTGGTGGAGGAATTTGAAACGCACTAAAAGACCTGAAGAAAATCGCGACACCTCCATAGGAGGAGAATGTCAAAGTAACTGAGAAGTGAAAGGAAAATTTGAGAAAAATCGAAATGTAAACAATTCAATAACCAAAACATACCTCCTGGACTTTCTTGTCCTTCTCTTCCAGTTGGCTGGTAGCGGCTGAGAGGTCTTCCTGGAAGAATAGGTCATGCATGAGGAAGTTTTTACGGCTATGATTGAAAAGATAAATGGTTTTTAAGTAGTATTTCAACTCAACCACCCTAAAGTTACACGATAAGACCCTAAAGTCTTTGCATTTTCTTATCCCCTCCCTAAAATTCAACCACAGCTGTTACAGGTGTAGAATGCGATAGTGTTCCCTCAAAAACATATCTGCCCGCACTCAAAGAAAGCAAATTTGATGGCTTCGGCAGAACAGAGCAAACCATTCAACTAATGGTCTATAGTATAGTCGTAAACTGAAGTGTTGAACATCTGCGCATAACAATGTCCAAAAGCATATGTCTGTTTGTTCATAGTAGCCCCTAGTATTGGTCGGAGTAATCCCAAATTGCAGGAAAAAACATTATGCTCATAAAAAAGAGGGAACAGCCAAAATCTATGACCCTGCAGCTACAAAAAATCTGAAAAACCTCGGAGATAGGATATTAGGCAAATTCTAGCGCAGGTTGCTCTATTAGAAGCGAGATCGTAAAGCACATGGATCAAATAAACCTAAAGAGTATAGAGGACATGTGATCCTACAGTACCCAGGTCCCTGCACATCAAAACCCTCTAGGCCATCTTCTGCGGAAGTTTGTGAACCAAACCAATTTCAGGGAAAATTCTTTCAGAAACCAACGACCTCGCCTAAACCCAATTCTTGTCCCCGAACAGTGAGCAAATTTGAAAAGAAATTATATTATGGAAATTCTGCAGAAAAAGCTTGTTATTAACACAGAGATGTTCAATTCAACTGTTTTTGTAGATAGAATCTTTAGTAAAGGAGGAATAGCAACTATAAACAGACAATCCTTGTCTGTAAATCGTAACACATAAACCTAAAAACACTATAGGGGACAGCTGATCCTACAGTGCTCAGAATCCTGCACTTCAAAAGCTTTTCAAACCGTTCCAAAGCTTACAAATCAATATTTTACGTTGTATTCCATTTAAAAGAAATAAGTGGTGACGCCTACAATCCACTTGGATGGCTGTGACTCTCAATAACAAGATCACTTCACGAGCTGCGGTCACAATCTATCGATAGTGCGCGACCGCACCGCTTTGCTTTTGTGTGTGATTGCACTACAAGTCACAATCTCCCGTACGGACTATAGATTCACCTAATGTCCCGTAATTTTAATATCTGAATTTGCAACAGAAGCGCTGATTTGGTGAAAAATATTACCTGGGCCTTGTCGAGGTCGTTCTCAGTTTGCATCATCTTCTTTTGCGTGTCTCGGAGTTCTTCCTCAACTCGCTCCAACTTTTCGGTGATCTGACGGACTTTCTCTTCGGCGGCATCGGCTCGATCGAGAGCGTTGTCCTAAATATGGAACACTCTTCGCTACAAACATACAACCATTCCGGAAAACTCGTCTACAATCACGTGATGAACGGCAGAAAATTGAGAACATCGTTTGATTAGAAGGATTAACCAGTCCGTCGTCGATAGTATTTGCGCATTCGAGCACCCACACACATCGCCAAAGCCGAAATTGGACTGTGCAAAAAACGAGAGAGGATTCGCGATCATCCTCGTCGGCCGGCTACAGCCAGAAACGCGTTCTTCGTCACCCTGTCGTCTTCCGACCCCTCGCGCTAGCCACATACCCCTTAGACCCCCTCGCACGGGCTATTAGTGTTGATGTGCTGGCGCTGGGGGACGGGGGAGACAACGCTGCTGCTGCTGCTGCTGCTGCTGCTGTTTCGCGGATAGCTTCCATATGTTGTAAGGATCGAAACCTCTTCGCTTTCCACACATCTATCTGTTACACTGCTGCCTCGACGTTTACTGCACAGCAGCAACCGAAGGAAAAGCACAACCAGCCGCTGACTCCCACATTCGCGAGAAAATCCGAAATTTTCTCTTAAAGATTTCGAAATTTCTGGAAATTTCCGGCTAAAGGTAGGAACGGAAAGGAATTATAGTCAATTTCAAAATGGCAAGATCTCAGTGCTTGTCCACAGAATTGCAATTCACACACTAAAAAGCAAGCACTGAAGCTTTTCTGTGTTGCGTCGTCGGGTATGGCATGCTTTTCCAGATTCTTTTCCTCCCTAATTTCTCTCCAACTCTCGCCTAAAGTGAAACGAATCATGTTTGTACTTCCTCGCCTGTCTCTTACCAGTCTTTCCAGCGCTCTTTTTCTCTCTTATTTCTCTCCTACTATAGTCCGTTTCAGTGAGCGAGACGCTGGAGAGATACTAGAGAAAGAAAGAGCGCTGGAAAGTGTGCGATGTTCGGAGAGGCAAGAGAGAAACACAGGCATCTTGAAAATACTCAATTATCGTCTATTCTTGAATAGATATCTTCTCGGATGGAACGACCACTTTCCTTTCTCATTTTTTTCTTCAATCCTACACGGATTTATTTATCCAGGTACTTGAGGGAACATGGTCCTTTTCACTGGATAGGGTATTTATAACCTCCTTCACCATGTCTGACAGTTGAAGAGAAATTAGAGAAACAAGAAACGCGCGTGTAAACATGTGAGAACAAAGCAAAACTTGCACGCTTGCTGTTTAGTGCGTAAATTGCCACCCTCTGCGCGGTCACTCAACTCCCATAGTTTATGAAACCCATGAAATAAAACTGAACCATAAAAAGCACTAGAACGAGGAAGACTCCGATCTACTAAATTTTGTGAAGGTGCATAATCTTCCACATAGAAATTTCCCCTCTATATTGTTAATCTCGTTCCGATGTAGTGGCCATCAATGAATAATCTGCATCCTGCTGGACTGTTCGACGCGTAATCAGTGATTCCAATGAACTTTTGAGACTATTTGTGAACACTGTCATTAGTTTAAATCGTTGCACTACTGGAAATTCCTCAAAAATCTTCTTAAAATGAGTCTCAAACGACATGATTTAGAAATCAATCTCCAAACATAGTATCCAAGAACTTTTCAGAGAAGATCCTAACAAGAATAATTGACTTTACAAGTTTTTAAATCCAAAATGAGATTCAGCCTTTGTTCCAACGCAACTAAAACAACGTCAACAGGCATTTCCAGCCAAGGTTGAATATACGCATTCGTGGTGTGAAAAATTACAGCAAAAATAGAAAAAAATGAAGAAACCATGGAGAAAACAAGCAGAAATAACAGCTACCACTGACAAATCGAAATTTGTACGCTTTCACATACTACAGTAACCGCAACATCGTTGTGGGACCAACTGCTGAATTGCAGACTTCACTGCCAAAAGTACGTCTTTGATATAGGAGCCTTTTTTAGTTGCAGAAAAAGATTGAAAAGAAAGATAGGAGAGCATTGTGTTTTTATACTTTTGTGCTTCTTCTATTAGTATGTAACATTCCTTTAGGCAACAGCTGCCCGCGGCTGTTGCAAAAGCAACGCTTAATTGATACGTTTGGCTGTAGCATTTCCAAAAAAAAAGAAAACTTTTTTCAAACTCATAAGAAAGTGGAAGCATTTGCCACCCAGTATGTTGGCGTGTTGAGCGAGTTAAATGAAGCAGAATGCTGTTGGTGGTTTTCTCGGAACACCTTTCAAAACGAACAGTCAGCGGGGAAAATGCCGTGCCTACAGATTCCGGAAGGTTGACTAACTTCATCGTTAATGTCATTTCATGGAAAGCTAAAGAATTTGCGGTCAAGGCAAAAATTTCCATTTCATGTGCTCTTCGGAAAATTCCAGGACTACATTCAGTGCGTTCCACTATGGAGAACAGTCGGAGAGAAGCTAGAGAAAGGAAGAAATTGTGTGACTGCGACTCAAAGATTTCACCGTAATCCAAAAACATTAGTGGAGCAGTGGTTACGCGTGTCACTACGACGCGTCGCAATGACAATTTTGATATGTCCTGTAAGTAGCGTGGCGATGTTGGGGCAGCCGATTTATGCACGAATACTCAGCTATATTTCGAAAGGTCTGGAAGAGAAATTAAATTCAAGGCAATGGATGTAGAATTTTTACGTTTTCAGCAAGCATAAAAAATAGCTGAGTATTGGTGCATAAATTTGCCATTTGGTCACTAAACGGCAGGCAACCACGTTGTGCCTTGTTAATTTGCAATGTGCGCATGCTTCAATGCATCGTTTTTTCTCTAACTTCTCTCAAACTATCATCCATACTCAAACCAACTATAGACAAATATATAACTATAGTCCATTGCTGCGTCTTACTCTGATGGCAAGTGTATCGAAACAGATTTTTTTTTAGTATAAAAAAGAGGAGTGAGGATGCAGCAATAGTTCAAGGAAATTAGGGAAATTGGATGTTGTTATTTTGATTAGAATTTGTAGGAATTTTGATCTCACATTTCAGGAAGAGCAGTCTGCAATTACTCCTTTTTGGGTTTTTGGCACTTTCGCGTCTTCCAAGCAGAAAATCCATGGAATTTCTGTAGGTTAGCATCAACAATAGCTCTAGTGTCGAAAAATTCATCGCTAAATTGTACCTAGAATTAAAGATACCATAAATGTAATCAAATTCTATGAATGACAAGCGCGCGGGTCCTAGCACGAAAGCATGCGCACGGTAGAACAAGAGAATGGGTCCTGCCACGAGAACCTGCGCACTGTTGGTCTAGTTTTTTTCCTTTCGCGGTTAACGTCTATGGACTAATTGTTTAGTGAAGCACTTAGAATGGATGATTAATAAGGATAAGACTACAGAATCATTCACTAACTTTCAGAAGTGACCACTACATCGGAATCCACCTCACGAACAGGGGGTTTGCTTTAGTTTTCCTATAATTCCGCGTGAACAAAAGAAAACATCAACGAGGCGCTGATTCATGCGGCGCTAAGCACGACAACGTCTACCAAAACATCATAGATAGATATGAAACTAGTTCAGTGAAGTGCAACAATCTCCCCATAAAGTGCAACTAGCCCCCGGTCAGCGCTAGCGGGCTACGTGTGAGTGTGACGTGTGGAACAAACTGAACCGAATATCCATGTGCGGACTAATGATAATCGCCGAGCGCGGCGACGCACTCGCGGATACCAGGAAATCTGCACCAAAAAAGGAGAGAAACAAGCTGGGGCGCGCCCCGTAAGCAGCGACACAGCGCCGAGCGCTTAGACGGTCTCGCAGCGATTACAAGTTGGGTAAGTGAACCGGATAGAGAGTAGAGCGTAGCGTGTGAGTGAGTATGTACCTTCTCGATCTTCATCGCCTGCATCTTCTTCTTGATGGCGTCCATTTTGGCAGTAGTAGTTGTGAATCCGGGAGTGCAGCCGCAAACAACGAGACGAGTCCGACGTACTGATTCTGCCGGAGGGGAGGAAGGCAGCAGCAGCAGGCGCGGCCAAGCTCGCCGCGCTCTCGCCCGACCCTTCGCCACGCCCCCCGACTGTCTGCGCACTCCTCGCTGGCCGTGCTCTCTCGCGGCCGGATGACGGATCGGCTACCGTACTGCTCACCTCCGCGCCCCACTCTTCTTCCTCCTGATCCCCGGCACACTCTCCGATCTTGTCAGCTGTACATCCACCCCACCGTCCGTGTCTGTGGACCCTCTCTCCCTCGGCTTCGCGCCGCGCGATGATGGGGGTGTATTCGCGGGCCTCGTCGTCAGTGCGAAATCACACCCACCCCCCACCACGTAAAGATAGAGCTTCGACAAAACACATTACACCAAGCAACCAACACACAACTACGCGCCGGCCTAACGTGCCGCCGCATCCCTGAGGGGTGCACATCCTGAAGCACCACCGAACATACTCAGACACATAGTAAAGCAGTCTCTGCCGCCGAACTTCCTTGTTATCATGGACAAATCTGCAGCCGTACTCCTGCTTGACTTAGCCCTGGGTCAGGCACGGCTTATCAGACTACATACACTAGATGACCTCTCGTTTCGAGGACAGCGCGCTAAATCTAAAATAAAGCAAAGCCAAGCCGTCCACGGACACATATCACCAGCAAGCGTCGCATCAGGCCGTTTTACCCTTTCAATCACGGAAACAAACAACCAAACGTGGTTTAGGAATTGCCCCAACTTACTCTATCACCATATTAATGACCTTAGAAAAAAAAACGGGACGATCCTTCCTGGGGAAAGACCGGAAACAGCGACTTTCTAAACGATGTCCCACCAGGATCTAACGCGCGAATGGTAAGTGTCCGATAGTCGAGCCAAAGATGGCCCACTGTGTTTGAGTGGACCATGTGTGTAAATCTTTCATTTGCACACAGAACCGAATAAATGCTGAAGAGTATGTGGCTGTCCCAGTGAATTTTGGAATGAAAGAAATTGGCCTGGGTGCATCATTCAGATTACCCAGGGTAAACGTGTTGGTGCCCGTGTAAACGATGGGTAAGTTTCTGGGCATTAGTATGTTTACCTCGGGCAATCTCAAAGATGCGTGCGGCCGCTGATGATACTGTGTACATTGTCTCTAAATTCTCCGAGGTTTGGGGAATATGGAAGTGAAAATGCGTAACTTACCTAGGCCCGGATGTAAACATCATTGGGGTTAGTCGTGGTAAACGTGTTATCTTAGCCGAATTTACCCTTCACCAAGTAGACATCGATATTATTACCCATACTTGACGTTGTATACACTTACGTAGCTGCTACCTATACGTAAAGATACCCGTACGTAATAATGCTCATGAAGATCATTAATCCTTCCATAATGCATCCGGGCCCTGGATTTTGAGCGAGACCATTTAATTTTTCCGAAGTTCAGGAGACACTCGCTGCTCACTTCCAGAATGCACGGTTGTGCGGCCCTTCTCTGTAATTTACCCAGGAACTCCGGTGTCAGGAGACGCCAGAGAAAGGTGCTCCAGAATCTTCGTTGTGTTGCTATCCATGGTCCAACTATGATTATCAGGAAGTCCTGGATGTATTGAAAGTGAAATTCAAAAGATCCGAAGAAGCGCAATATACAAACAGTGGCTGTCAAAAAATCGACCCCATTGTTAACACAACGCCAAAGGGATGAGGTGGTACCCTAAAAAAAGATGCACCTGATATTTTGAATAACAAAGGGAGCAGTAACACGACAGCAAAACAACAAAAAAATAAACACTTGGGGATTCCTGGTGAAACGCTCAGGTTCAGGGATGAACGAATACAAAGGCAAGCACGACAACTCTTCAAACTCATTTGAAAGTGAGCTTAGAAGCCTAATTTTCAACAGTCCGTGCGATAATGCCAGCAATAGATATCACAGAGCGAATCGGCATCGTGTTTTAATTGCGATATCGTGGCCAGAGCCTTGTGAAGGTAGTTTTACTTATGCTGGTACAGGTTTCACTGCGATATAGTACGGAGCTCCAAGTGTTAGGTGAATTCTTGAAGAAAAAATATGAATATCCCGCTTGTTTAGTGTACGAGGTTGTAGATCTGGATTTTTGGAATCCCTGTGCTCGATGATGAACCAGATCACTCCACTGTAAGTGAACTTCACCCCTACGTGAAGAATGGAAAAAATAATGATCTACTTATTATCATACAATGCGGCTAATTTTACGATGTAAGCGAATCGCATCAGCAACCTGGCCCGTTCTTCCTATGTAAAACCCATCCACTGTCGACGCCGAGTCTTTTGAAAAGTATCCTTGGCAGCTGTACTTCCTCGTCTGGATGCCTTGTCAGTTCGAAGATGTATCATAAACTCTCCCTGGGCCATCCCTAAAACTCTGGAGGTGCAGGTGAAGAGAATTGCAGGTGAAGGGGTGAAGGGGATTATGCACATACGGGTTAGAGGAAATCCATACGATTTTCCTGCTATGGGATTAGTGAGTGTTTTAAGTGTCGAATTGTGATATTTCCCTCTGATGCTTTTGTTGGAACATCTTCCACCACATCCACGCATAGATACAAAGGAATTGGATTGAACTCAAAACTGTGGAAGAACTAAACGCATCAAATCACTAATATACAAGATAAATTTCCCGCTGGTTACAAATATTTCACAACTTTTCGCTCATATCTCACAAAAGACTTCACATAATTGTTCTTACAAAACGGTAAAGACTATTTCCTTAAAAATGGATACAAAATTCATCTAAATTTTTGAAAGTTGAACACGAAAAAAAAAATCGGCTTTGAGCCAAGCACGTAGGAAATTGGACGCTATAAAATTAGAAGGTTCTATATATTTTCAATCATATGCAGTATATACAGTTTCAGTTATACATATGTGCATACTAAGGTTATATACAGTTTCATTTATATCCATCAGTTTGTTACAAATGCAATGGTAGCTGAGTATTTGTGCATATTGCCCGTCCAAAAGTCTTGGCCATTGAAACAGACTATAATAGAAGAGATTATGAATTTTTGGATATCGTGAAGGAGGCCTGAATATTCCGCATTCTCGTCCTATAGAAATCATCTACAGAGAATCATTTGTCAATCTATATGCAGAGAACCTGACAAGTTGACATGCGACCATAAGACCTTCGTCACTTTTTGACAACAAGCTTAGACACGAGCTCGGATGTACTATATTAGCCATTCCTACATGTTTCTGTCAATCTGGCACAGTTATTGGGTTTTCCCTATAACCTTAGTGCAAAGCTGTTGTACTTTCGTTATTCCAGCACTTCCACATTACGGATTTTCCAACAGACTACACGAACTTTTGCAGCGATGTGTCAAGAAAAAGAAGTTTTCGTCAGCTTTACACATTGGGCTTTTTTCAAGCGAGATTTTTACGCTCTATCCAGGAAACAGCGAGAGTTCCAGTACAAGCTGCTGATAGTTTCAGGCAACGGGGAATGTTCTGGACTATTTAGGTTTTTTTTGTATCACTTTTTCAGCTCAATGTGCCGCATTAATTGAGCAGAGTACAGATGCGTTCACACTACCCATGGTAAACGTGTAAACATTCTCAAATTTACGGTTTACTAAGTATCCACAAAAGAGTTTATCCGCACATGACATCGCCTAAACCCATCTATGGATGGCCAAACCAAGGGCCTAAATGTATCATTGAGATTACCCAGGGTAAGCGCGTTTACGCGCATGGTAAAGATAGGTAAACTTGTGTGGTGTTGAAACGTTTACCCTAGTAATGTCAATAATGCATGCGACCTCAGGAGTATGAGACTACCCTACCTTCCATCTATGCTTCCGGGCCCAGTATCAACCATGAGCAAGTGAAAAAGGCCATGAAACCGTCTAAACAACAAAAATTGGGTCGAGATATCCCAGCAGAACGTAAAACCACACAAAAAGGAGAGCACCAAGCTTGTCCCGGCATTTTACCTAATCACGGAGTGGAAACCCTGAAATATGTATAGAGATGTCTTCGAAGGCTACCACTTCCAGAGAGAAGGCATTTATCTCATCCTGGGATTTCCACGAGTGAACCAATCAGTCGTGATCTCTGATCGGGTATGATGCGAGAAGCGCCCCCGCTTCTTCCCATTGCTAAGGATAAGCGAACTACGCAGCCGCGGCGATTTGCTTTGTGAACACTTGATTATTTGACCTTTTGTTCAATTTAATTTGCTTTAGCAATATATTTAGGATCTAATCATTTATAAAACTTATTATAATTCGAATGCTCGATTTCGAGTAAGTCGAACATTCAAATGTCTGAACAAGAAAGAGAGAGAGAAAAAAGTACATTTCTGAGAAAAAGACTGAGAGTGCAGTTTTCCCTTCCATATATTCGCATTACCGAATTGGTTCATAATTCCTCAATTAGATCATTATTCTTTTGTAGGTTTCAAAATGCTGACGCCCCTATTTACTTCAACATTCTTTGGTGTCACTCCTCCCTACACTGAGGCTTCTTTCGATCCATCAGTGAGAATGCATGGCGGTGTTTTAGATTTTTTTCTGTATTTTTTCAACTTGTTGTGACTCTTTCCTTGGTTTCAATCCGTGAATATCAATCGGCTCACCTTGGTGAACGGTGAATAAATAGATAAATAACTTATATCACGAGTTGCAGTACCGAAATAGCTTCTTCCGAACCGCCTTTTTTACCAATCCTTTCATCTCAATTAGACCTTCTTCTGTAGATTGGTGCTATTACCTCGGCTTCTCCTCTATACTTTACTACTTTGTTTTTGTGGCCGTATCTTCCTCTCTAAAGGAACATCATTCACTAACAAAGAAAGTAATGGAGAAACATATCGCCACTGTGAAAGAAATTGTGTCTCGCTGGTAGAAGTTTGAAGGCCCGTTAGAGGACAGTTATCGGTTGCCATAGGATGCGTCCTTACGAGTGTGTGCCATTGTGAGGGAAAAGGGGCGTAGCCAAGCGACTCTGATTGGCGCACTCGGGCCGCCCGTCACGCCCACGTATTTGAACTTGCAAGGCAATACGCGTAACTACACTAGATATTGAGGAATCGACTCCGTCTGAAGACAAACAGGTGTGGGTGTGACGGGAGGGATGAATGCGCCAGAGTCTCCCGGATACGTCCCTTTTTTCTCACTCACCGCCTCCCCTCCTCATTACTCTTCGGTACCACTAGCATTTGTAAAGAAAAAATTAATGTAAATGTATCATCAGCAAAAAATCGATAGACCAAGAATCCGAGCTATCACTCCCTTCTTTCCAAATGTACCGACCTGCATCCCACGTATTTCTCGTAGGTTACGATGAAGTGGCAGCTGTAGGCGGAAAATGAAAAAAATGTTGGTGCATCCGATCCAGAAATAAATTTCCCACTATCCGATTGCATTTTCACCTGAAGGAAGGACATTATTACACGTTTCTTCATCACATGTGTGTATTTGATGGTGTCGTGCATTTGGTGCGTATCGATCGACAAAGCACAGTGGGAGTGGGCGTTCCCGCGCACGCCAGAAGGCTCCACCCAGAACCAAAAAAGTGAAAATACTTGCATGCACTGGGATTTACGCCTTCCACAGACTATGCAAGCTCACAGGCAGCTTACAGCACAAAGCGGTCAGTGTTACAACATCAGGGCCAGGGAGATTGGGGTGTGGAGCGTTGCACCAAGAAAGAGCGCTGCTTTGGTATTGGTCATTTAGATGACAAAACAGCACCTTCCTCGTATAACGCTCCACTTTTGGGAGATTCAAACACCTCAGCATTAAAAACCCTGCCTTTCTTCACAAACTAGCAATATCCATAGAATTCCCGATCGAAGTGAACCCAGCAAATTCCCGGAAAACTTTTTGGCAAACGCTGCAGTGCTCCCGTGCAGAACAACTTTTTACACCAGCTTTACATACTATCATCAATTCTCTGCCAATCACCAAGTTCACCAGATGTATGTAACAAAGCCTTTCAATGACGCCAGCGTTCGTTTACGACAAGAATTACGGCTCAACCGATCGCAGAGTTAACAGTTCTTTGAACAATAAAGTAATTCAACACTTGCTGATAATAAGTAGTCTTATACTAACAATGTAGATGAAGATACTAGCATATTCTTGAGAAACAGCCAGTGATTCACTAATGGATTAGGGTACTATACGTGTGAGGAACCTGAGTGCTATCAACAAGTACTTAGTCACTTTTTTTAGAATTTTCGCGCACCTAATTCCAATTAAATAATTTTAAAAAAAAACTGCAAAAGGTAAACAGATTTGTGATGCTAGGGAAGATAGTGCCATGGATGCATTATTGAGATTACCCAGGGTTAACATGCTATCGACCATATTATATTTTGATAAATTTGTGGGCCGCCAACACGTTCACCTGGGTGATCTCAATGATGCATGTAGCCTTGTAGAGACCAGAGAAGGAGAAAAGAAACCTCGGAAAAGTGTGTTCTTCAAGAGATAAACAAGAGGAACGGTCACTGGATCAGTATACTTAACATCCTTCGCTTCTGGAACAGGCTAGGAAATTTGCTCGACCATAGCTATCTATAGCTATCTCTGGATCCCTTTAGTAAGCTTTACAATTAGGATGTGGTTGAACCCATTGATTTGATCTGCCCTTAGATAGACATCTCCGTAAAACCCGTAGCTCGAATGCACAGCTAGATGCTCACTTCGCCAAGTCTCAAAGAACTGCGAAATTTCCTCCGGTAAATACAGGATCATCAGAAAGTTTCCTCACATGAGAAACAAAATGTCTATCCTCTTCTCATCCACTTCGTATTTCTGTACCAGTTTGAAACTGCACAGTTTGGAACGGCAATGTCAAGACAAAATTCCGTCGCGCTACTTATTCTGGAATTGGTCATTGCAGAAACTTTTTAATATCCCTCACTCTACATTAGCTGTGTGCTTGAAGACTAAGTGTGTCTTCAGCTGTAGATATGAAGTACCTACTTGGTCGAAGGAATTCCTAAGCAGCTTTACGAAGTTAGGCTCTGGGAAAAATGGTCGGAGATAACTCACGATAACCAATTTTGGACCACATGGTGCACATGATGCTTCTCGACCTTGCATCCCTACATGGTCATCTGGTGGACATAGTTTTCACTACTGTTTCTGTTCGAAGTTTTTCAGTACTGCTTCTGTTTGAACTTGCACCTTTAGCCGACGGCTCTTTTCCAGGACTACATTATTAAGTACAGAAGACGAAGAATCACACTGGCCCGGCCGGAACTCACACATTAATTGGGCTACCTAGGCAAAAATCCACATTGTGTTAAAAACTAGAAACAAAGCAGTTTCCTAGACATTTTTCCTGAACGTTTATAGTTGGAATCCAGTCAGATTGCAGCTACAAGATTGGCCTAATAATCAATCAATTTCACATCTATGTAAAAATTGTAAAAACAACGAAAGCAATCAGAGTAACGCAGCTAACAGCAAAACTCCGAAAGGATGTGCTCTGATCATATCCAGTTATCCACTAATCTGTTCAATTACCTATTACATTTATGCTTGTCTATCCATTTATTTACTTGTTTATTTATTACTCGCTATACCAGTGAAAGAAAATCGCTTGAGGAGTATGGAAACATCATAGACCAGTAAGGATTACGTCATTTCTCCTTTAAAAAAGGGTTCTTCCTGTGATTTCTTCCAGCGTTGGACAACCCACCACTAAGATCAAGTTTTGTTACTAAAATCACTACCATTTCCATATAAATTCACTTTAATATAGTAAAAATAACTTGATAAGTCGACCACGGATGGCACCTATTCCACGTCGTCATGAATGGTTTTTGATCTCGATCAATATTCCTGCACAAGGCGGTCTATCCCTGGCTTCATTTGGATGCGGGGGGCCGGACTACCTCAATATTCCCCGTTTCGCCCGATTTTTATCAGCATTGTGGCCCCGCCGGATGCGGCGTCCATGCCTCTCACTACTGCATTCGTATTGAAAGGTATGGATGTCAGCAAATGGATCATGCTGCACGAGGAGCTAACGTTATTTGCTGTTCCAATCCTCACTGAGTTGACGGTGACGTCATCATGACTCGATTGCTTTATTCTTCATCCCGATCTCATTTTTCATCTTCCAATTTATTTTACATATGCGATATAGTTTATTTTGTTTGTTTTCGTGGGCAAAATTCGACTCTCGACCCGACTATTCGAATAATTCGAAAATATGAAAATTTCTAGTTCGCCTACCACCAAAAGGGACAGCTCAAATATCAGTCATTTCAGTGATCCTGCGCCTGTTTGAATTGTTCAAATTATCTGCACTTGTAGAACTATGCAAATAACGTCGAAGTACTGTGAAAATTCCGAAAAGACCAGGACACCCTAGTTATGTGATTAATTCATGATATGGAATGAAACCTTCGCTCACAGGAGGACAGCTCAGCCCAGTCATCCAGATATCGCGAAAACACCACCGAAAACCAGGGATGAGCGGAATTCCAGTGATTTGGTGGCAAATCCCAGGGATTTCAGAGCTTTTCCAGCCTCCACTGTGGGGATTCCGTGAAGCAGCGAACAATATCTAGGGCCAAATGCATCAATAAGACTACCAGACAAAAAGTGTCAACACCACCACAAATTTACCCATCGTTAACATGAGAACCAACATTTACCCTCAATAATCTCAATTATGATGCACCCACGCCCTAAAATTTCTTGATATTTCCTTTCGGTTTCTTCAAGTGGGGAAACAAAAAAAAAACATGATGCTATACTCAAGACGATGGTAACCAATAAGAAACACTGCAAATTTTACATTTGAGTAAAAATAAGGTGATTTTAGAGCTTCCCATCTTTCCATATCCGATCTCTGCTCTTAAGACAAGTTCAGCACTATGCACTCAATGAGGACACTAGCTCACAACTGTTCCTATAGTGTAACAAGTCGGAAAGGTCATCTAATTTAGTCCAGGGTCCGGAAGCGTCATTGGGATTACCCAGGTAAACGCGTTAACGTACCCAAGTTTACATATTGTTTGACACCCATCAACATGTTTACAGTATACAAGACGCTGACTATACCCAGCTATCCATGGGTAATCATATCTGCGTATAGGTACGAGATTACACATCCTTCCAGTGATGCATCCAGGAACAGAGAGATGAGTTCACCTTAGGACCCGAGGTCTAGCCCTTCGAAGGTCTGTTTTACCGGACCTGGAGGCAGGATAGGGGAATTCGTCATTCACCTCTAACACCTTACAACCCTTCTTGGAATTCCGTTTCAGGTTTTAACGGATTTCATTTTGAAATGGGAGATTTTAAGCAGTAACGCTAGAGCAAAGAGAAAAAACTGCTCAAATTCAGTACTGCATGCGGTTCTGGACACCTCTGCTTTTCCACATCCTAGGTCGGAATGAAGGTAGTACAGAGGCGTTGAAGATATCTCCTCCACTTTTACCTGGTATCGCATGCATCAGTGAGACCATCCATGAGAAACGCATTAAAATCCCCTAATTTATGCATCGTTAACACTATTTACCCTGAGTAATCTCAAGGATGGCCCTGGCACTGAACTCTGCACCATTTTTTGTTCCAAGTCCTATTGAGAATACTCACTTCTAGACCATGGGGCTTCGTTTCATGTTTTAAAGTACTTGATAATTCATCTCCATACATTTCTCACCAGAACTTTTTTCTTATTAACGTAGCCGTCGTGATCTACTCATTTTGCGAATTCAAATATACTAGGTTTTGCTGCCTAGTAACATAGGGGGCCGCACGCACCATTGAGATTACAAAGGGTAAACCTGATAACACGCCCGAATTTAGTGATAGTTGACGCAGGTGCCAATACGTTTACCCTAGGTCATCTTAGTGGTTTATTCAGACCCAGTGATCCTTCCATATCCACGCTCTCAATTCTTTACACCATGATGATACGCATAGTTATTGTGAATGTTTACGTATAACAAAGCTTACATGCGAAGGCACTAGAATTTACTAACAACACTTACATAACTTCAAACTGCACAACAATTTTAATATATTAATTATTGAAAGTTGGACTAAAAAGAGAGATCGCTTGGCGAGATAATTACGCTTTCTTGGATTTTCCTAAAGGCTTCTCATTTGTCTCGAACGGGACATGGTACAGCTCGTTTATCAACTGAAAAAAAAATAGATCCGCTGGAAAACCGCAGCAACACGTGCACAGCATTTCCGAGCCCACTCACAGGTGATTCGCCGTCGATGACGCACGGCCGGATGAACATCAGGCCCGCCTGGCCTCCCGTGAAAACAAAAGGTCTGAAAAAAAAGAATGGAAAGCAGTTGACAGTTGACTTCCGGTCCGGTCGAACATTCCACAACATGACGCCTCATTGTAAAAAACTAATTGAACTGCTTTCGCACTCAATGAGTAATTCCCAGGAATACTGCCAGCACTTGACAAATGTGAGTTCAGAGAGCATTACAAAGCAGCGGACATGTCGCAGCTGACGTCGATTTCTAAGAACCACCTACATCAACCACTATGTGCTAAATAGCGACAAAAAGTGCAATCCTGCGAAACTTGACGCCTCAGTGCAGAAAAAACGGGCCGACTTAACCACAGGAAAGTAAGCGAATTTTGAATTAAGCAGTTAAACAAATTCGCTCACTTCAAATGCTGAGCCCTAGTTCACAAAGGCTGAACTACAATGTGGATTTACTATTTCAAAAATTCACTTGCAACGGTACCAACCAAAACCTGGCTAATTTTTGGGAATTCTGTTTTAGTTAGGTAATCTGTTTCAATAGGTTTCGCGGAGATTTTTTTGGCAGAATAAAAGAAAACCCCCTGGAAGGTCAAACATGCTTGGAATGAACACGTCGGAATTCCGGTAAGTATGCAAATCTTTGATATATCACAGCCGGTTCCGTCGTATTCTGAAGATTGCCGTTGTGATATATCAAAGATTTGCATACTTACCGGTATTCCGACGTGTTCATTCCAAGCATGTTTGACCTGCCAGGGGGTTTTCTTTCATTCTGCCAAAAAAAAAATCTCCGCGAAACCTATTGAAGCAGATTACCTAACTAAAACAGAATTCCCAAAAATTAGCCAGGTTTTAGTTGGTGCGGTTGCAGGTGATTTTTTTTAGTAAATCCACATTGTAGTCCAACCTTCGTGAATTTGGGGTCAGCACTTGAAGTGAGCGAATTCGTTTAACTGCTTAATTCAAAATTTGCTTATCCTCTCGTAATTTGATTCTGATTATTGTTTCTGGCTATAGGTACTAAAGTTCCGATAGCCAAAAACAACAGTGAGAATCAAATTGGAAGATCCTTGCAGCTTTCCTTGGAAAATACAGGAAGAAGAAACAAAAACTCTAGCATATGCTTAAAAACTGCTATTTTTAACAATAACAAACGCTAATCACCAACCTTGTACGATAATTCGTCGCAACACAGTTCAACGACTCTATCCGAAGATCCAATGATGTAAGTTTCCTTTGACTTCGGAGGTTTTTCTGAAACAAGGACACCCCACCTTACGAAAATCACAGAATAGCAAAAAGCGTCATCTAGGTTTAATCTCGTCCATCTCAGCAAGAGATAGCCGATAACATTTCAGGTATGTGTATTGTTAAAATCAAATATGCTTTCCTTTCGAAAATGAAAGTTATTGCAGACAGCGCTGTACCTATGATCCACAAAAACGACACCCTCGATTCACCTACGACGTAAAATAAGTAGTTGCACTGTCAGAAACCTTAGAGAAACACAAAAACGGCAAACATCTGCTGTGACCTTAACACCCGGGAATTTGTTTCTTTTATGAGGGCGTTTTTAACATCGGTCTGCTCAATGAATGCTAATATTAAGCACATAGACAACCACTATTCTCAGAATAGAGCTTCCGATTCCTGGAAAAAGCTGATTCAACCGGGCGAATGCAATTCCATAGAGCCACGTCAACAAATGACTTCATCAATGCATTCGCAAGTTACAAGAGAACACTACTCATAATCGACACAACTATTGAACTCCGGGGGATATATTTTTGCTGGTATGGCCATTTCTAACGATATCAATATTAGTTTATGCAGCACGTGTTCAAAAATTTCCAGTGCTCTAGTGTCCCGACTACTCTTTATCAACTTGTTCATGGTTACTTTTTTTATAAGCATAATTTCGTACATGCAACTCCTGCAGTCCCATAAATCGACGCTTTTCACTTAACTGTTGCACCAGCAACGTCCCGCTCGCTTGCAGCACAAATAGCAACAGTATGACACTGATTCATGGCAGCGTAAGTAATTACCGACGGTCACTTTGGGATACACAGCTGACAACAATGCTTTATACAAAAACTGGATAGATTTGTGTAATATGCTGTAGTACACAGCATAAGCGCAGCAAGGACACCTGGTTCTTGTGCTGCCCTCGGTGCAAAGGAGGTAAATATGTATATAGAAAAGAGGATCACTCAACAAGTTATCACCTAGCTTTCAGTAGATTAAATGCGCTATAAGTGTAAGCGCTAGAAGTGCTGCTATAAGTGTATGCGCTTAAAATTACCGATTTCATTTTAAAATTTAAATGTGATAGATATGTTCAATTGAAAACGATAGATGAAACTTTTCGTTACAATTTTACAAAGCTTGACATTTCCTCTTAATACCAGTCAATTTTTGCTATTGAAAGCATAGTCTGAGGATGTAATTTTTACCGGTATTTTTCGGATGAAACAAAAAGGATCCGCGAACATGGAAAATAGCCGGAAAGTGCAGAAGACTAAAACTTCGTAAAACATTACGATAGGTGTAGCTACATTTGTTAACGTGGAGATACGTTTTTTCTTAAATCCGTGATAACGAACGTATGGAACTCATGAGCTCTCGCCTTGTTCTGTTTTTCTTTTAAAAAGAACCTCAGCCTTCAGAAGGTCCCACGCGTAAACAACATTAGCAACAAAAATCCTACTAACCGAGTCAGGATTCAGAAAAATATCTAGCCACAAGTTCTGCAAGGACTCTTCGTGAGTGGCGTAAGACCGTGTTGCTCGTCGCTTCGGTTGGTCAGCAGCACCATCTGCTGGTTGCTCAGTTTCTTGAGGAGTTTCCATTTTGGAGACCAGCTCCTTCAGGCTTTCCTCTTCTGGTTCGGTAATACGCCTCCTTAAACATCTCCTTGCAGAAAGTATGGTGAAGGATGGAAACAACTCGGAAAAACAATCGCACCGAACAATAGTCAGTGCAGTCTTCAAAAGGCTGAACCCAAAATCCACTGTGTTCGCAATTGTAACAAGGCGCCCATTCGTAGACAGCAAGACCTAAAACGGCGTTTACAACACGATTATGCCTTCAGTTTCGGGTTTAGGAACAACCGACTTTTCCGTCGAGTCCACAGCTGGCAATAACAGCATTCTGAGAGCTTGCACTAACATCCCAAGTCATAAGCTCATGTCTGAAATGAACAAATGAGCAAAAGTGAGTGTGCATAGAGTACTCGATCCAACCTATTTGCCAGAGGTACAACAAAGAAGCCGTCAGCTTTCGAATCAGTGCAGATAAAGCTCACTCCAGTGTTCGGAGGGTCAGTACCCACAAAATACTCAGACTGACATGAGAAGAAACCAGAGAATAGCCGCGGCTGGGTAGTTGCTCGACTGCCTGAGCAAAGGGAAAATAAATGTGTTAAGGAGCAAAAGATGAGGGACACTTCGGGTTCCATGAATTTTGAGGACGAATGAAAGCAGCAATCTCACCAGCAGTCCTAACCGTGCTCTCCTCCAAGACGCATTGATAGGTTCGCACATCATAGACACGAATTAGCCGCTCACGAAACGACAGTGCTACTAAAATCAGTGTACATTAGACGCACTTGGATTTTCAGGGCCTATTGCGATTCCTCTGCGAGAGGTGCTCAGCAGTGGCGGACGCAGGGGGGGGGGGGGGAC
>JARK01001514.1:268617-283277 GCA_000688135.1 Ancylostoma ceylanicum
TTGAAAAACGAGTCTTCACTTGCCGATCAACAAGAACCCATAATTTGTTGTCTGGGAGAGAATTACTGCTCGAGCGGCGCAGTTGCGCCGCGTGCTCTTTGAGGCCGCGGAAAGACCACAGCCGTTGACGCTCACTGTATATGCGTGCGTCAAATCTAACATTCACTCAGTGAGAGCTTTTCAATAAGCCCTACCAACGCGGCAGTGAAGCATCCACGACGCTCTAGACGCATGAGCCTTACTCGCGCCTATGCTGCGTCACGGTAGCGCCTAAGCATATTCTTCATCACACCGTCACACGCGCGGCGACCACTCGCAACAAATATAAATTGCCCTACACCAAAGACAATACCTCACCATTTGGCATAGCATTTGGCGCTACACTTATCGTATTGATCGGTCCACCACAGTAGGCAATCGTTACATAATCGTGGATTTCACGTTTCAGTTCGACTGAGGAGAGGGCTTGCAACCGTTGACACGATTGCGGGACTTCTTGATAACTGTTCTAGACACAAGAACTTGAGAAAAAGTGTAAAAAACATGCGTGAAACACATATGTACTCATTCTACCTTGTCTTCACTTTCTCGTATCCGAAAACCCACGGATTCTTTGCTTATGAATGGTAAGCGAGCACTGAAAAGGACGCCAATGAGAAGAAGATAGCGATGTGGCAAATAGAAGAATAGCAAAAACATAAATTCTGAAAACTAACGATTTACATGTTGTTTTCCATACCGATGGCTTAATATCAAGAAGTCGAGAGCAATACGGCAAAGCGGCAGTCTCTTGCATCCAAATATCATGAGCTTTCTTGATATTTTCAACATATTTTGGATATTCGGATATTCCCGAAACACCAGCTGCAAAATAAAAACACATCTCTGCACTGTACTTCATTTCAGGACATGAAAACAAAAAGTAATACCTCTCACATCAGCTTTCCTGAACCTAAACCGCATTTTTCCATCCCCGGTTATTGACATTCTGGTGGAAGAAGACGGGATTACACCAGCTGAGATGCTAGCCCTTGCAGTGGACCGGCGCTTTTTCGGCACCTATGAAATTACGGCACATGAGGATTGGAAATGTGATGAATTATTAAATCCTCCATGAATTCCTGGAGAAAAACTTACCACTATTGAATTTTCTGGACCAATTATAGCTTCCAGGGCTTCTTTAGCGCTCAGTTCGCTGAGGGGCTGAAATGATCTTCCATAGGAACCGGTTAAGGAGATATGGAACAAGCATAGCAGGGGAATTTGAATTAATTTAAGCATTTCTTCACGAATTCCTAAGACGTCCATAGGGCGCTCAATGCAAATCCAGAAAAACAAGTAAAAAATTAGGTTGTGAATCTTTGTGAAGGATGCAACCAATAACTATCGAAAGTATACCAACAAAAATGGATTTCTCACATTCATAGGTGGTTTAAAACAATAAATAATCCAGAACCTTCCCAAGTGACCCAATAATCGTGAAAACAAGAACATGCACAGGACAACGATCCATCATTTTTCGTGCATTTGCTTCGGCTATAGGAAAAATAGGAAGTAAATAAGAAGGAAAACGAGGACCAAAAGAAGGAAGAAAAAAGAAAAAACAAGAACCAAGCCAGTATAGCCATGCAGAAAAGCTGCTAACTAATGGTGGGAGCTAAAAAAAATCAAGTGTATTTCGAATCTCAACTTACCTTAGCTTCTCCGTTGATTGTAATCGTTTCATTAGCCCCTTTCAGAATCGACTTTCCACTTCTCAAATTCACATCACCCAATGCACCCATCACATTACTCACGCTTAAAATATAGTTAGTGTTAATTTCAAGGGGGAACAAATTGAAGCAAGGAAACTAACTCCTCCTCCGCAACGAGTACGTCACGCTTGCTCCAACACTGCCTGAGGTGATCGCATGACAAAGAACGCGTTGTGGAGTAACCACATCGGTAGCACTTCCAGGGCATTTCCTTAAACAGCCTTTTTGAAAGTCTTCTAAGACAATGAGAGATATAGCTGAAGAAAACGGGGTTACTTCATCAGAGACGTTGCATCGATCAACATGATAGAGAAGCCCATATCGATGACCGAACAACCGCCCGCATTCGAGGCATGGCAGCTGGAGGTGAGTGGTCAAGGCTTCACGAACGTATCGAGACCGCAGCTTCTTGTCCATCTTGCGGAATTCAGCAGCTCGGTCCCCCTAAATGTTCTTACTTTGCCCAAATGAGCAACTACAAACTAGTAAAACCAATGAAACCGATGCAAGAAGAACCTCTACTGTGAACAAAGAGGAGTAAACGGAATCATAGTTGAACTTGTGGAAGAACTAACAATGTAAGTGAAATACATAGGCTGAATGCAGGAATCTAGATGTTCAATTGCATCCTTGTAACTGGTAAGCAATGGACAGCTCTGAAAAGGAATGTGATGGTTGAACTGGTGATGCACATATACAACGAAATAGCTTCCAAGTATTACCTGGCCTGGCTTGGAAATCGCGAAGCATTCGATCCTTTCATCGGGAAAGTACTCTTTCAATAACTTGATCTTCTGATCATCGTCAATATAAAGCCACAGCGAGGGTTCTTCCTAAGCATAACTAAGATTAATAGTGACTTTTTCAACTACAGCAACTGCTCTGATAGAAAAGCTTTATTAGTTGTCTATGTAAGTAAGTGTACCATTTTTAACTGTGGAATTTTTCGATGATGGAAATGGAGGAGAATACTCAGAAGTGGATTGCACAAAGAAAGCTACCTAACTATAGCGATTCCTAGGCACTGATCTCAAATCGATCACCAAAAACTTCTAAATGACTTCAAACTTCACAAAACCGCCAAAAAAAGCTGGAGTCCTCGCATTCTCCCAATTTTCAGATCGCCTCATGAGAGCTCCTACGGGCCAACTGGTGGTGCAGTGGTAAGTCTCCCACTTACAAAGCATATGCATCCTGGTTCAATCCCGGCTGCCGACAAAACTTTGCATTTCTTTCCGGTTTTAGAAATTCGCCCGCAAATCCAGTTACGACGATATTTTCTGCTTACATTAGCCATTTTTGAAAGCGTGAATTGTAATTTCTGAAAGTGCATTGTCATTTTCATGACACTGGAATTAGAAAGTCAGTAGTATGCTCTCAGCTCTGGTACCTCCATTACTCTTTTTTTACATGAAATTGACCTAGGAGGCTCACTAAGCAAGACAATCGCAGGATGTTACGGAGGAGGAAAACAGGTCAAGATAATACATATGCACACCACACTACCAATGTTCCCCAGGTTAGGGTGATGAAGTAGCACAGGTAATCTTTGAAAAAAGGACATGGTTAACCGCGTGACCATAAACTGTTAACGAAGGTCGTATGAGGAGAGTTGGGGAGAGGGATATGGAGGGGTAAGAAGTTATATGCAGAAAGTACGGGTTGCATCTTTGTTGGCTGAAAGAAGGCAAAACACGACTTATCCGTGGAAGCTTCCGTGACAGCTGCCTTTAAAGTCGGACAGCAGATATGAAAGAGTTTGGGACCAACTTCATCGAATATAAATACAGTAAAAAGAATCGACAGAATGTCATTTCAATCTAGCATTCTTTCACCGTGAAAATATGTATAATACATGGAAAAAACACGTTGATATGTTTTCTAAAAGAGAGCACATCTGAGCGTGACAACCGTAGGATCACCAGAATTAATAGTGACAAACAAGGACACGATTTCCTCGTTTGGTAAACTTCGTCATGGAGTTCACAATTCCTGCATGAATCAACAAACTCGTCAAAAACGAGATGGTGGATGGTAATTCATCTCAGAAGATAGAAAACGCAACGCAACGAGAAAAATTTAGCCAGTAAAAGATGAGACATGAGAGGGAAGAAAAAGAAAAAGAGAGAGAAAGAACTAAGGATAATACTGTTAGTTCCATTGGTAAAACAGTACCCTGGCACAGAGAACAAATGTAAGCGACTAATGTGATCTGTGCAGTTGATGAGATATGATTACACGTATTTTCATGTGCACTCGAAACTGTAACGAAAGTGAGAGGCACACCATCACCATGTTCAGGCCAACAAATTTATTATTATAGAAACCAATTTTGAGGAGATGCACGTTAAAATTTTTAACAAATACAATTATAACACACCTTTAGTTGCTCGAAAGAAGTAATCGTTGGTGCAGTGATCAACCGCCTCCTTGCAATCAACTGCTGCCGAGTAGGTTTGGGAGGTTCCATTGACTAAAAACGAAGTATTTGTGTTAACCAACATAATTGTGCAGAAAAAAATGGCATAGAAATAGGAGCGAGCCCCTGTTCGTTGAGAAAAAGCTGACCTCAGCGCTGGGGGGACCTCGGCATTTCCTTATGTGAAGAACAAGCCCTGATGATGAAATGAGAAATTTTTGGCAAAGGAAGCATGGAAGAGCACCACCGTTAGCTTTCAAAGCACCTAAACAGAATCCAATTCATTTAAATAAAGGTTTTACTGATGTAGCACATACCTCGGATGAGCTTCTCCTGAAAATTTCCAGGAAAAGCGTTGGTGAAATCTTGGAGAGACTAAAATACTGGCATTATTACCCATCTTATAGACAAATGGACAACAGAAAACTTACGCTCAAAGTACTGTACGTTCTTAGACATGCGTCATTGGTTAAATTGAACTCTTGCATAGTGGACGAAGCATCATCATGCGACTCAGTCTCCTCAGGGGGAGCGCTGCGTTTCGGTGCTCCCCTTGTGGCCCGGGTACTCGTTGGAGATTTTGGCGAACCCTAGATCAAATCCTTAGCTAGTGAACATCCTCGCATAAACTATTTCCGGAAAAGCTAATACAATAAAAAATTGCTGGAAACAAATATGATCCAGGAAAGTTTACAATCAATAAGACAAAGTAAAACAATAAAATTGAAAAAAAAAACAATGAAAAGAAAAAAAAAGGATTACAACACTAATGAAACACTAAAATCTACTTGGCGATTTTGATCTCTATAACTTACTTAAAACAATTTCTACAATCATTATGAAGCTCTAAATATTATTATGGACGGTTTCACGGCAAATGCCAGAAAAAGCAAAAAAAAAAAAAAGAAAAAGGCGAGTGACGAGAGGGGATTTTTAATACCACTGTCATGGGGGAAAGCTAAGACGCGAATCAGTTTTATGAGAGTGAATAAGTTCAGTGAATAAAGGAGCACTTCTCAAAGAAACAAAAACATATCCATACCCAGTGAAGAATCTAGGAAGTTTTGTTAAAATTGCAACATTTTTGTTTTCTAGCGAGAACCTAAGAAAGGAAACGCTAGTCCTACCCTACTATACGTCGAGCAACACCGTTTTCTGTGGTTTTCTTCCCTTTTCTAACCTTAATTTTCACCTCTTGCAGAACCAAATATGTGATATCAACATCAATATTAACGATGCTGCCCTCTAGCAATACATTAAAAGATTTTCTCGATCGAAAGATATGGAGTCACACAATGCACATGTAATATCCTGCATTTGCAAAACAATTTTTGTTCAACGAACAAAGACCTAACCTTGACAGGCAAAAGAACTTATCTAGAAAAAAAACACAAAGATTACCTCGATTTCGGCGGCAGTTTTCGAAGTCTGTGGCACTTGCGGTCGAGTTCTCCCCATCTTCTTCAACGTTTCACCAGTATAACCACAACATCCATAGAATATCCACTAGACCAAAGACTCAAAAAATGGGGAGAATTGTTTCCGTAAAAATGCGTGGGGTCAGCAGCAAGTGCTCGTCGACGTAATACTGCACAACTGCAGTGGAGCGATGTTGTTGTTGAGAACGAAGTGGTTGGTATTTCTTCTAAACGTTTATGAAATTGAAGAAAACCAAAGATAAATCCATTAGCAAGACATCTGTAATGGAGAAGTCGTAATAGCTTCGCTAGTTCGGGTGGTAGCGTTCTTGGGGGATCGAACCTTCACGGTGTGCGGGGTGACAGCGCCTTCTGCCTTTGCGCCATGGCTCTACCAAACAACGTGGTGATGAGAACGGAGCCTAATGTTCAGGGAACCAATGAACGCCGACTGTTTAGAAGCTCAGCATTGTGAAGAGAACAGGAAGGATGCCCGGTTCGGCTTTAGAAACAATTTCGTGTCGTGTTTTTGGGTCAACATGGGTTTGCAACGTGGGATGAACGAGTGATGCGGCGCGCCTGCCGTGCTAAAACTATTACATTATCTCCATTATTCGCATTCTGTAGCATACCTCTTGCCCTTAACATTAGGTTAGGAAGATACAGGCACCTATTTCAGCAAGCAGTTCAAGGGCTCGATCCAAGCGGTAATGATTGATCCAAGTGGTACTATTCTTCATACAGGCAATACCCGTCGAAGCTTTCGACTCCAGCTGGGTGCCAATCGTAGCAAACATTGTCAGAGTGTCATACACATTCGAGGAATACAAAGAATAGTGACATATGTGTAGAAAAATCGAATTTCAATCGCTGACTTAAGTGCCTTAGTCGCTGTGACGATGCGCCAACTTACAGTCGCCGTCACTAGCAAGAAAAGCGCGTGGCTTCTGCGTGGCTGAACCCACGAAAGGCAAAGGGAGCGCATTAAGACATATGGAAAAAAGCACGTCAATCATGTGGATTTCTCGCTTATTTCGAGCTTTTCCACTATTAATTATGAGTTCCGTCTGAGTCACAAGTTTTACAAAACCTCAAAAAACGGAGACTTAAGCGGGGCTGCTTCTTCACAGAGTTCGGCACGCTATGAGTCTACACAGCGACGCTTCCAAATCTTGGTTTCTTCGTAGTTTTTGGACTTTTCCCCTCTAATAATAGAGAATGCTGGGAAAAGGCAGTCTGATAGTGTCGAACTCCGGCTATGCAACGGTGGTTAGCCGAACAAACACGTCCAAATTTGGAAATGGGGGCAGTCGGGGTACTGACTGGCATCGCCGATTATGGTTCAGTTATCCAAGTTAGCAGGTTTCTTCAAAAATTTGACCTTTGCATGAACGTGGCTCAGTGTCGGAGCATCCTTTTTTGATATGCGGTTTATCAAATATTCCTTCATTTTTTGATTTTGAGAGAAATTTATAAGAAGACTGACCAGAACTGTAGAACTTCCATTCCCATGTTTCACGTCGTTGAAGAATGTAAAACTGTAGTGAAGCACTACTGCAGGTCATACGAGAAGCCAAGAGAATTTTGTCGTGTCACCCTGGCTAAATCCATGCGACATTGCTTGAAAATGGCCTCGAACAAGGGTAACTGAACCAAAATTGTGGCTACAAATCGATTCATCGGCCGTCCTTTTCTTCACATCTAGAATCAGAAGTCGAACTTGGGACCGTCTAATAGCCCAGACTTTGCTCTGCTCCACCAAGTACTTGATTGCGTCACTAAAGCTTTCCCTTGAAGAGAAAAATCCTAAAACTGCGTCGGAGCCAAAAATTGAGGGATCCACTATCTCAGATCGCACCGCTGCGACATCTCTCTGGGAAGAGGTCAATTTCTATGTAGGAGACATCAAAGGTTCAGCATTGCTATTTCTGGATAATATTCGTGCTGAGGTGTGGTAGGGTTGTTTTTAGAAAATATTTTGTCTCATGCAAAAACGCGCATTTCCACTTTATCACATCAATAGAACGTCAGCTTTTTAGAACTCCTTTTTTTCGAGTTGCTCGCTGGCTCAGCTTTCTACCGGACGAATTGATGTGGAGTCCTAGTTCAAACTTGTTCAGAGGAAGACTGCTAAAAACCGAGGAATTTTGAACATGGACGATTTTGAGACCACTCTTGATGGTGAAGTTCACATAAATAAGTAAATATAATACCATGTATAGTATCGCCAAAGGTGTTAAACTCACCATAATGTCATGATCTCAATGGCCACCGTAAGCAAACAACAACCTTTCAGAACAGAAATACATATGCTGTCATTTGTTGCTTTTGCTGTTGACCGTTTTGTCTCCCAATGCTTCTTTACGTTCATTCCATTGTTTTTGTGGAAGGAGAGCTGCTTCGCTCTGAGGAGTAGTTCCTCTTCATAGATGATACTGATTTCCCGTGCCACGTGGAGGCGCTCTAATGAAGGTCTACAAGTTTTAGGTATATGTAGTTCTTTTCCACCAACTACATATATGTGGGTGTAACTTTAATATCTGACATGGGCAGTATTTTCTCTCTATACTACAGTTTTTGGACATCTGCTAGGGAATATTCCTCGCCTTGGTGCTATCATCTGCGAACATCTCTTTAAACTTGGGTAAATTTGTTCCATATCGTTTTCAATACTAAGCGGGAACAACGTATGGCTGAAACTTTCACATAGAGGTAGGACATCTTGAACCACTTTTAATCTGGACTGATCTCCACAACAGCAGTTAGTTTTTATTGAGAATCTAACTGTTTTCGCTGTGTGGCGACGCTTCAGGTGGGTGGAGACTCAAGGTATGCTTTACATCTGTGTCGAAGAGACTGAGCAGTGGCTGTAAAATTTAGCTAGGAATAGTCAGCTGGAATCGTAACCATTCGCTTCATGAAATAATAATGGTTGAGAAGGTATGGGAGATTCTTCAAAAATTGAAGAATCTCGGCCGCTGGACCAGTTCGACCCTACCATTGTGATGCACGAGCTCGTATAGCAGAGCAATAAAAAATCTTTGACGCTCTCTTATAGACGCTTCATAATTAAATGGTAGGTCTACAGTGCATACTAAATTATTTTTTTTAAGGCAGAACATACAGAAATTTTAGCGTTGGAGATTTTACCGATTTTCAGGGTTTTGAGGACGGTGAACTCGTACAACCGAAACTGAAGCTCAACGAAGCATGCTGTATATGTACATATATTCAATTCAACTTCATAAAATTCGAAAATAACGAACCAATGTTTGATCCTCATGACGTCAGGCTAAGGTAGTCTCCAATGACTTGAAAAACATCCCCACAAGAGTAATTATTTGCTCTGTTCACAGTACAGTAAAGGTAAGCTGGCGGGTCAACAATTTTAGGAATTCAGTATGCACATCGGTTTTAACGGCTTCTACATGACTCATTGGCACCCACCAGGCGCCAAGTGGGGCAAATTCTTCGGTCCCGGCCATTTCATCGCGATATATGCTTGTCCTTTCCTTCGAGAAATGGTGGACTCCGGGGAGATAAACAGCTATTCTGAAGGAAATGTGTCAGATTGGCATAGTTACCAGGAATCGTGCAGCGTGCAGCAACTATTATAATTGTTTCGACCGACAATGTCAACTGGGTGCGACCGACTACGACTCTGTTTATACTTCATCGCGAACCTCCGGCGCTGAGGCGACGGCCACAACGTGCACGGTGCGGCGTGTAGCCAACATAATTAGGTTCTATCAACATCTGGAACAGCTGAAGGAAGAAGGTGGAAGAAATCATCGCAGGACTCATCGCAATAGATTCCACACGAATTCTACCTATTACGTGATTTTCGGAAAAAAAGTATAAACAGCACGCGACGAGGGATCTGCGTTGTCGCGTTTTGGGAATAACTGCCGACTTCTCCTATTTCAGGATCAGTTACAAACAGTTTCACTAAAAAAAACACTGCAGCTTGAAAACCTCGAGAGTTATCAACTTAATTAGTGTTAGATTATACATATTTTCACATCCGAGCCAGTAAAAAAAGCAGCTGTACAGGCTAGCATGCATCATAGAGATTACCCAGGGTAAGCGTGTCAACATCCCGAATTTATCTGTCGTGAACACGTTTACCTTGGGTAATCTCAATGATGCATTTCGGCCCAGAAGGACAGAATGTGAGTGCTAAAAGGACCCAAATCGTGGCACAGAAGGTGGCTATATATACAGTCCTTCTTAAAAAGTTAGACGGATTGCGCGTGCGGTTTCTTAGCGTCGCGGCTCCAGAATCGTGGCGGGACCTATTCAACCCTCTCACTTAGAGCATGCTCTCTCCGCGTCCATCGTTCAGGTCCCACAGCGATGGTGCAGTCGCGCAATCAGCCTATCTTTTTGAGAAGGACTATACACCAGATATTCAACCGCGCCGCAATACAATGCGTCGCGTTTCACCGAATCAGCTCGAATGCTATCGCCTGTAATTGCCCTACTGAAAGCAAAAACACATCGTTTAGTGCACAGACACATATTCCCAGGACGAATCTGGCATGTTTGAGGAAATGTGGACAGCTAAATCGGCACGAAAAAGGCGTTGACGTGTTAGTTACCCGCGGAACCGACTTCTGTCCAGTTACAGCTCATTGTTTCTCCGATTCCCAGCTTTAAGTGCGGCTGCGACAGTCCGGTGTGGATTCCCACGCCCTCATCGTGTAGTGGATCTCTACACGATGAGATTCCTGTGAGAAATTCTCTGCGAAGTCAAAGAGGAGACGAAATACTCTCATACGTCAACTTTCCTCGCTTCTACCTTTGATTCCGTTCTGGAAATGGTGGAGAATAAGGGCACGACATTATTGACGACCACAGCTCCCCGTTGACTTGCCGCGTCGCAAGGGTGGTGCGGCGCGGTAGATCAGGTGGGTACCATGATGCAGGAATGTTTTAATGGCATCGCAGAATTCTTGTTAAATGCTGAAAATTGCACGGAACGAAAATTCACGGAACCAAAGCGCTGTGTTCCGTGTGTTTGAATGCACGAACGAGTATTCAATTGAGGATGTTTATGGATCCTACCATGAAAGAGATGCGAATCGGCCGGCCAAAAGTAGCCGAATACTGTAAACTGCTGCATCGTTGGATGGCCCACCCATATTTTTCTCCTGTAGCCATGTTTGTAGCCGCATTTTCTGCTTGGATATTTATGTAGGTGTCTTTCTTTGTGTTCTTTTCACAGTTTCGATTCATCAGTAACCATAAGCGGACGTCTTCCGCCCATGATATTAAGGCTGCTTTTGAATATACAGTGCGTTTCATAATTATAAGATCACCCTCGAATTTTGGGTTTTCCAGGGAAGCAGCGGTCGGGGGAATTTCTTGCTATTTTTGATAGATTCCACACTTTGAAGAAACATTGTAGCCAAAATCTCGTTTCAATACCTTTTACCCTAATGGTTTTACAAATATTTTTTACTTTTCATACCGTTTCATAATTATAAGATCACTTCAAGAAATTAAGCAATTTGCCCAAAATGAAGACTGATTCTGTACACCTACGTGATCGAGAGGGTGAGTACGCGGCAAATATGCAGGTTCAGCAACGCTAGTTGGTCGTCTGTCCTCTTCTGACGAAGAAGGCCAGATCAGAGTTCTCTAAAATGATACCCTCAGTATCCCATCCATTGCTACGCAGATCTAAGGTTTGTTTTGGGTGTGGACAAGGCTGTATGTCACTCTCCGGTGCCTCCGAATCTGTTGCGAGCTTTGCACGCCTTTGCACGGCCTCTGCTCGTGAGAAACGTCGAATTCTCAGACTTGCTTCGTGCAGTACCTCGTCTAAGAAATGGATTCTGTCACATTTGGAGATCCAAAATGCCAAGCCAACTGTGTGGAGAGGCACGAGGAGCCGTATAAACATTGCCAGAGAAGCAATGAAGAGTTCCCCGAAGCATATCTACCCGCTTATGGTGTTGCCATTGAATTTCACAGTGAGGAACCTAGCGGAAGTTTAATCAAAGTTGACGATGTTGCATTTCGACGGACTGTGTCACGAAGTGCTTATTGAGACGGTGTTTTCGGTTGAATACAAATCCAGTTTGGATGGTTATGCAAAGTTTAAGTGCCCCTGGCAAGATCTAAGTAAAGATCTTGTCAACTTCGTCTCAATCAATTATGGCGGTGAGGTGTCATGGTCGCTAAAGGCATTCTGCCACACCTGCAGGCAGGAACAGGGTTTTGTGGCATGCGGAATGGACTCGACAGAACTCCAGATGATGCCAGAAGCACGTCTGCGGCCATTCCTGAATGAAGGGCATCGACAAAGCAACATTCTGTAGCAGGAGGTCGGTGCGACCCACTTTACAAACTGAAAGATGGAGCAGTTTAGGCCGCGTAAGAGCGAAGTCCTGTCTTGTCCAGCATGTATTTCCGACCTAAACCTAATTTGCAACCTCCAAAACCATTTCCAGGAGGATTGACGCGAACAAACTCTGTTCAGAGCAGTCGATTACTTGAAGCGAGCACTGCTGCAAGCTTGAAATGTTACTGACCCAATAACGTAAAGAAATTTTATTTCCAATAAGCCTCGATGACATTTCGAGATCGCTAACAAACGTGGAGAAACTGTCTATTATTACTTTCCCATGATTTCCATTTTTTCATCCGAAAATTGTTCAATTTCATGGAGTGATCTTATAATTATGAAACGGTATGAAAAGTAAGAAATATTTGTAAAACCATTAGGGTGAAAGGTATTGAAACGAAATTTTGGCTACAATGTTTTTTCATAGTGGGAAATCTATCAAAAATAGCAAGAAATTCCCCCAACCACTGCTTCCCTGGAAAACCCAAAATTCGAGGGTGATCTTATAATTATGAAACGCACTGTATTTACAGTCCGTCTCAAAAAGATAGACGGATTGCGCGCGCGGTTTCTTAGCGTCGCGGCTGCAGAATCCCGGCGGGACCTACTCGACCCTCTCATCTAGAGCATGCTCTCTCCGCATCCCTCGTTCAGGTCCCGCCGCGATGGTGCAGTCACGCAATCCGTCTATCTTTTTGAGAAGGACTGTAGCTTAGTTGTGCAAGGATTTCCATTGTTATTCTGCTCAGGATTAGGTAATAGGCAAGTACTAGAACCAGAAACTGATGATATTCCCTCTCGAAAAGATGCATGGATTCCGTGGCTGCAGAATCGCGGCGGGACCTGAGCGAGAGATGCGGTGAGAGCATTCTGCAAGGAGTGAGAGGATCAAATAGGTCCCGCCGCGATTCTGCGACCGCGACGCTACGAAACCTCACACGGAATCCGTCTATCTTCTCGAGAAGGACTATAACTCCTTGCGGAATATACTTACAGACACACTCTACAGAGTGTTGCAAAGCAATCCTCACCGCATGCATAACTGCGTTCCGCTCGGGACCACACCCCAACGGCTCTGATTCTATGCGAAATTCGGCACCAGCCTGTTGACTGTTTGAGGATGCTTCGCGGTTTTTGGACGAGGTGAGCGGCTACGTTAGTTTTCAAATGTTTCTGCTTTTCTTCTTGAGGAAGACTATAATTCGTCATATTTTTTGCAGTATTAGTATTACGCCTAGTACAGTGTCTCTACTATTAAAGAGGCTGTTCCGTAGCCTATTCGTCATGTATCCATTGTTACAACACCGAAAATAAAACGTTCCAGTGCATCTGGTGCAGCTGTTGCCATAAGGATAGCCATGTGGGAAAACCCGGCTATGCGTTTAGACCCCAGGCTGAAGTCATCCTCTCCGGAATAGGTGCGTTTTCAAGCAAGTTTTCACGTTTATAAAGAAATGATGCTGCGTTGTGCTGTAGCCGTAAGCGCTGGGGGCATAATGGGACAGTAAACTTGTCATAGAATTCCTTTGGGGGAAGATACTTCGGTGGAAACATCCGCAAACCAGTCCTCTACCGACGGGTGCTGTCCATTTTGGATGAGTGACTCGTTTCACGACGTTGTTGTCCACATAGCATAGCATACTATGGTAGTAATTCCGACGCGCACATTATTTTTCAAAAGTCGGCGTGGAATGCGACGTGCGCTATCTCTGAAGGTCAGCACATCCGCGTCATTCCGTCCGCCGTCCCCGTCGCGTACCGTTTTGATGCTAAAGTGCGAGTTGTCGGTTGTCTCCGATCCGCTGTTCTCCTTGCTCACTTGCCTCTCACCGTTGGATTCACTTTGTTTGCTTTGGGCACTTCCTGGTACGTTTTTCGTGGTGTCAGGTTTCTCCGCCCATTTCGCCGCCGCCAAATCCATCTCCGTTCTCGGCCCCGCGTACTGAACTGTTTCGTCTTTGCTATTCTGGCGTCGATTTTCGGCAGTCACAGAAGAAACGCTATGGTAGCCGCTATACTCCTCGAGGAGTATAGCACCGCGATTCGCCGTCGCTGGCGACGGCGGCCGCCGGTCGCTAATGTTGGCGACGGCAGATCGCCAACATCGGCGACCGATTGCGAAATCCCGCAATCGATAGGCGCCGTTGCAACAGTCGCCAACATTGGCGACGATCGATCGCCAATATCGGCGACGAGCGGTCGCCAATAGTAGTGTTTATACTTTTTCGCGAGGCGATGGCGTCGCAGCGACGGCTACAACACGTGCGACGCGACGTGTAGCGAAGCCATCGCGTCGCGCAGTTGCGCTAGGCCAAAGTTCGCAAAATTGCGTACACGCAGAATTACACACTTAGCTCGATTTGGCGTGAGCGTCAACGTTTGTGCGTTCTTATGATAAGTCGTCAAGTCCCATAAGTTTTAGGCCAAACCTGAAAGAAAATCAAACAATGAACACACCACCCCAAGCTCTGACATCGGCGAAATCATCGCGTCGCGTCTGCCAGCAGGCGCGACGCGAATCTGGCCCATCGCGTTGTTTTTCAAGAAAAGAGTATAAACAGGGCGCGACGGAAAACGCCAACTACCACATCGCGACCATTGTTTGTGCATGCTTCCACTCGGGACCCATCGCATTGAAACAGTTTGCTTGGACGCGACGATCGCGTCGCGCCGAAGTATAAACACTCCTAATGTTGGCGGCCGCCGTCGCCGGCGAC
>JARK01001514.1:283298-306861 GCA_000688135.1 Ancylostoma ceylanicum
ACTCCTCGAGGAGTATAGCACCGCGATTCGCCGTCGCTGGCGACGGCGGCCGGTGGTCGCTAATGTTGGCGACGGCGGATCGCCAACATCGGTAACCGATTGCGAAATACCACGATCGATAGGCACCGTTGCAAAAATCGCCAACATTGGCGCCGACGGGCGACGCGACGCCCCGCCCACAATCGATGCGCGCCGGCCTCACAGTCGCCAGCGACGGCGAATCGCGGTGCTATACTCCTCGAGGAGTATAGCGGCAGTGTATTTTAACCATGGTCATCCACCTTCAAGGCATTTATATGCCCGACCACGCAGTCGTGAAACAGCGCCTCAAAATTATTCTGGCTCATCCTGACAAGAATAACGTTGGTTCTGACGGGTTCCAACCGTCTTCCAATCCCGTAACCTTTTGGGACCCGTGTGGTGCATGTCAGAACTTGTCAGAACCGCACCAAGACCGCGTCGCCGCCGGACTGCCTCGCGGTTGTGATTCGCTGCCAACGCTTGCAAAAAGAGTGAATTGAAATGACTGTAACTGCACCAGATTTTTGCTAAATTAATTGCGGAAACGGCCCAATAAATACAGTGGGCGTCAGTGACGGTGACCCCTCTGCGGCCCCGAAAAGCACGCGACGCGACTGCGCCGCTCAGGCAGTAATCCCCTCCAGGTCAACAAACTATGGGGTTTTCTTGACAGTTAGTTAGTTTTCTTACTAGGTAACACCAAATCTGATGAACAATTACCGAGAAAACCCAAATTTGCCACTGCAGCGACGGTTCCAGCGTGAGCGGCGCAATCGTGTCGCGTTCTCTTCGACGCCGTGAATGGATCACCGCAACCGACGCCCACTGTAGCCTAGAATGTTATAGCCCGGCTTAAACACAACTTTATTTATGTAAATGAGAGCCATTTTTCGAAGAGGTCATTCAAATTGTAGTCCATTTAGCCGGGAGTGAGTATTGGTTGAAGGATCATATCTAATCAATATCGGGCATGCTTGATAGTGTAGTAGTACAACCACATCGCTTACCCTCGGCCTGTGAATGCTTCCGCCACTGTTCACTCCTTTCTGAATGTCCAATAGCTTGAAATTTGATAAGTTGGGCAAGGGAAACAATCAATTTGTGCATAACGGCTATGGCTACACTCCTAGGCTCCAGCGACGCTGTCACTGCGACCGTTCACCACCGAAAGTTTTCGTGCAACTGCCCTACGCCAAGACGCTATCCAACGCAAATTGTGTCATAAGATATAAGAACTTGTAACATTTTGTTTTCATCGTTTTCATTCACATTCTTCGGAGCGACATTGTTCCTGTAAAGTATGTCACAGGCCTAACAGGAAACGGCATTTAAAAACAGTCCATATAAAGACCGTCCTAATCCCTTGTATGCGTAGATAAAAACCATGTAAAAATTGTTATCTAGCCGCATCGCGCTCGCCTTGAAGACCTATCTCATCGAGGATCTTGTGTGTTGCTGATCGTCCTTCGACTCGATCGCGTCGCGCTCCCACTCCCCTTCCCGAAATCACCGTCGAAAGCCTCTCGTTTCCGCCTCCGACACAAAGTTCACCCCCTCAATTTCTTCAATCCATGCGCGTTGAATACGTGGGAGCGGTATGAATTGCTCCGTTCATGTGACGAACACTTTGTGCGGGCCGACAAGCTGACTCAGCTTCAGCAAACGACTTTTATGGTGCCAAATGAAAAATCTGTTTTTCCTGGCGTTTCTTGACATTTTGGTCGGTGACGATACCGGAAACGGAAACTAATCATTCCAGCGAAATGTCGGCATAAGCGGATTGTCGCATTCACGGCCCCGCCGCGCTCACGATATAAATCTGTTACATTTATGGGAGATATGCTGGATCGAGGTGATTGGTACTAGTGGGAGAAGCAGGAGAGTGGTGAGAATTATTATTGATGTTAGTTCATGGGTTTCTCCAGGAGATTTTGATCAAATTATTGGGTTTCTCCGTATGTTTTATGCATTTCTAATGACTAGTGCTGGCTTCTTGTGTGTGGATAATTTCATGTAATTGCCACATTCGTATGTGGTCCCTTCTATGCCATATTGTATATTTACTTCTAATTGCTTATATTCTGTTCTTTTGTTACCTTGATTTTGAATTTTCAACACCATCCCCTTATTCCCCATCTTTCCATCCCCGGTCTGCACCCGACACTACGAGAACTTACTGACCATTCCCTCTTCTTTGAATATTTGATATTTTAGACATTTTTATTTTCGCGCTTTCTCGAATGGCCGTTGTTCCATACCATTCGAAATTCCATTTATTCGAAATTCGTCTTGATTTGAATGGACGAGTCAAATGCTGTACTGACCGTATATGTATGTATTTACGACTGTAGCACTTTTAATATTTCATGACCGTGACCCGTTTTAATTATTCCAGCCATGGCCCTATTTTTTTTCTTAAAAGAAAGTTTTCTGCCAGCTAAAAGCAGCTAACGGCAGTTTTATGCATTCATTTATTGCAGTATAAACATGTACTAATTATCCAGCTATGGTCGCTTTTTGTGGTAAAGTTCTCTGGAAAGTGAAAATTACTAGAACGTCCATGCTTGTTCTTGTTTGTTTAAGGCGCTTTAGAATGTTCGCAAAGAGTACTTTGCCTTCTCGTATTTCGCTGCAAAAAGCTTGCCTCGAGAAACCTGTAGGCGTTTATGCTCTTGTGTAGTAGTGCAAGAGTTGCAAGAGTGCAAAGTTAATTACTCTCGTACCTGTCTGCGAACCCGTCTTCTCGCAACTTTCCAACTGCTAATTTAGCCTTCTTGTGTGAACAGCGTTTTCTCGTTCTGAAGTGCGGAAGTAACCTGTTGTGTTCGTGAATGATCGATTTCGATGAATTATTAAGATTACGGCGTTATGCTTTGGTTTGCTGTTGATTCTATTTCTATTGGAGCTGGTTTGATCTTATCAGTTTCTCCACAGACCCGGACAACTGGGTGGTGTCTTGCAAGTTCACTATTCCAGACAATTCCCTCACTTGTCATATCTCCGTAATTTCGTCTTGTTGTCCGAGAACAGCTGTGAAAGACGTGTGGCGCGCGAACCAGTTCGGTGTAACGAAAAAACGTCGGCTTTTCATGAGAAGTAGGATTTTTAGCGCATTAGTCACTCGACATAGAGCATTGGACAACTTACAAGCTACACAGTACGATCAGCAGTAGTTCCGGTGCACTGAATGATCGGACATTTTTGAATAGCGTGCATAGATTATAAAGTGCTGTGAAACGACACACCCACAGTTTCACATAGTCAATGTCAACCGTTTTGCAGCGCCAGATCACTCGTTAACCCCACATGGACATGCGTTAACTCAGAGGATCAGCCTTTGGGCCAACGCGGATCAACGTGGGTTAGCAAGTGATGCGGCAAGGCCTCCTTTGCGAGCGGTGCAATAACGATTGACGTTCAATGTATGTACATAACTTTGCCTTCAGACAGAATTCTGTCGTTGAACGGTATTGCTAACTGTGCAATTGCACAATTTTGCGCAATAGCGCCCAACGTGTCTGTTTAGAATGTGCATCGTCGTGAGGGAAAAGGGGCGTACCCAGGCTACCCTGATTGGCGCACTCGGCACTCCCATCTGTTTGAACTCGAGCGGCGTCAATGCCATGATACATGGTCTATTTGTGCTTAGCGCCGTACGAGTCAAACAGGTGGGCGTGACGGGCGCCCGAATGAGCCAATCAGAGTCTCGTGGTTACGCCCCTTCTTCCCTTACGATGATATACACCCGTCTGTTTATACAATGCGCAAGCAATCTACAACAAAGATTAGGCAACCCCTACAAGGGTGCGTATGACACATGCCTTTCCTAACCTTCATTGTAGGGTTGTGTGCGTCTTACGCACAAGCATGTCTAGTATAAACTAGTCGTGTGGGACAAGCATGTTGTTTTGAAGTGCACAAGGGGGAGAAGGTGGTGTTCATAAGATAGCATATGCTGTACTTTAATTCATTTATTAGGGATATTTACATTTTTTTGACAATTTTTTTCCGCACAAAGTGTATAGGCTCGTTGAAGTGTTGGTTGACAGTTTTATTGAGACATGCATCTCTTACTTGGGTAATTTTATCTTTTCTTTGCGTAATTTCGTTGAAATGCCACGGAACGCGTACAAGTTCTTTTGAATTTGTCCACAAGAACTTTGCATGTTGAATTTTTTGAACACATGTTCCTTGTGATTTCCTTTCGCGTGCTTAGTTCCTTGAAATGTCACTTCTTATTGTAGTCGGCGACAATTGAGATGGAAATGATGTCAGGTGAAGGAAGGTCTGTATCACTGAAGCACCAATGTTGTACAGCTCTTGTTTGGGTGGGATAGCGTCGTCAACAACGTCGCCCCTCTGTTGTTTTCATTTCTTATCAAAAGGCAAATTGATAGATGTTTGCAGCCCGTATACATATGCATTGCGGGCTGACGGCAGCGCGAATTAATGGATTTCTCCGTATGTGCATATGTGTTATACGTGCAACTCGATCTCCGCCAGACTATCACTACCGCATTCCGACTGATCCCTGTCCTATCTCCTCTCCCCTCCCTTCCCTTTCCCACCGCCACCAACTCTGCTGGCGGCGCTAGCTTTACAAGGCGTTCAGCTGCAATACGGCGAACAGGCAGGAATGCGATGAAAATCTGTTATGCAGCAGCTGTAGTGAGTCACAGGCTGTGGAACACGCCTTGAAATGGGCCATTTCGAGGCATTTTGACGACGCTCAAGCACCTCACTCCCGCCCCACCGCCGCCGCCCGCTCGTCGTCCGCCCCGGGGTCCTGTTTCATAATCCCAAACCAATCTCGCTCTGTAACAATGCGCTTAGCATGAATAGCATACCGCCGCCGCCGATTCTCGGCACCAATACCTCGCGCCATTCCGCACCTGGCCACATTTTCCTCTTTGGTGCCCTGTGTCAACGCCAATCGTACCAGTACATGCACTTCCAACTCCGTCTTCCTTGTCACCTTATCTGAAATAGCTTTTTGTGGGGTTTATTGGGCTTGTAGGCTTTCCCTCTCACATTCTTTCCATTTTTTCCTTTGATAACGCGTACGCATCGTTGTGCTTATCAAGTGCACATCCCTTTTTATAAGCTGATGGGTAGATTTCGTGCTGAGAGCAGTTTGTTTTGAAAAGATGCAGAAACAATGAAAAAGCGCTCCATCCCGGATGCTCGAGCGCAGGACAATGCCCGTAGCTGGTTCACTTCTTTGAGCGCCATCTTCTTGTCTTCGATGTCTAGATTCTTGACTACAGAGCTTAGGACTTTTTTTGGATAGCCAATCGAACATAAAGTGTCTGAAATTATGCGATGTTCGGAAGTAACCACTTATAGACTTACATTGTTAACTACTTTTTCACCACAAATCTGCATATTTCTATTTGTGCCGTATTTCACAAGTCGTAGCTGATTCATTCCTAATTTTATGCAGGAATTTGTGGAGTCATACTATGTGAGAATTGTTTCCCGAAGTGTACAGTGGGGGCGAAGGTGTTGAGGAATACTGCATAAATAGTGTAGACCGAATCTAGGAGCTCTCTGGTGGCAATTGATACTGATGCGATTTCTTCGCCCAGATCGAACCGCAACTGAAGCTCATGGCGTAGGATGTCATTGGTAGAACAGGTTGCGGTTTTAGATGAAGGTACTCGGCTTAAGTCGGTTTAATTGAGAGCTGTGCGCGTAATTGTGGAAGAAGTAGCAGCTTTATATCTTTCATCCGTAATGAAAGGTGGTGCAGCTTCAGGTTTAGAGGTGGCAGGTTTCTGTAACTGCAGTGCAGGGATTGGGGTGTAGTCCTGTAGATACATCAGCAGTGGGATTCATGAACGTTCCCAGGGATCCTGTAGACCTCCCACTCATCCAGAGTGAGCGAGTTTTCGTAGCAAAATGTGATTTTTTTCTTCGTCTGAGGATGGTCGATCGGGGACAACGTTTATTCATTTTTCCGTTCAAAACTCGTCGGTTTCAGAGGGCTGGTATCTCAGTACCTCCTGGGAGTGTTCATGAATTCCATGACAGTGCTACCCAAGCGGAAATTGCGGCAGGTCTAAGTCATTTTCAAGATTTGAAAATTCTTTGTCATGGAAAGAGATAGCAAAAATGCCAACCCCCGTATGATGTGGATTGTTGTGTTTTGAACCTTTTTAATGATCAGTTAATCACCTTGCGTCTCTTGGCTCGAATTGTCATGTTTTCTACCGATTTTCTTAGATAGTTCTATTGAAATTAAATCAGACCAGATCCTAACTTTGAAACAGTTTTTCTTATCTTCAAGAAACCATTTCTGCGCCATCCCTCTCCGAAACGCGAAACCTTTATAATTTTTGGAGTGTGGCGTTATACCTGGAATGGGCGGCGCTAACGGGCTCTGTGATTGGCTAGTTGGATGAATTGACCATTCGCAGAGCTTAGTTGCACCGACCTTTCCAGGTATAACGCTCTACACCTTAAGTTTTGCTCTGTTATGGTAATCCTTCCGAAATAGCCCAATGGGTCAGGCATTTTTTTAGCCCTGTGGTTTGTTTCAAAAACGACGATGGATGAGAAATTGTGCACATTGCCCCCATTTCTCGCCTGCCTTTCCGGTTACCACACATTTTTGCGCCTTCATTTCTCTGCTATCGCGCCAGTTATCTTCACTACTGAAATGGATGAAATGCACCCGAGTTTTTCTCCTTGGACTAGTAGGTCCCTTGAAAACCTTGATCTTCTCAAAATGCTATAATATTCTGTCCCATTCTTGCATCTGTTTAACAGTACCGAACGTGTTTTTTTTCTTAAAATTTTGGCACACCTTCACGGTGTATGGAATAAATAAATAAATAGATAGATAAATAGATAAATAAGAAATTCGATACAATCCTCCCGTATAATCCTGGTAATCGAGTATAAAAAATCGTAGTTCGATTCGGATCTGTCAACCGTATACTGTCCATAACTGTCAACTACAGGCAACTTGCAACTTGCCTCTCAATTGTGTAATTTTCCAGAGATACCGGTATGTTCGTGTTTCTTTTCTCCTTGTTCCGCAAGTTCCACGTTCATTGTCTGCTTCCTTTCCTTTTCGAAGAAAAAACGTGAAATTACCCGAACACCTAACCCTCACCCCTCATTTTGTGCGTGTTGTTGTGTGGTGAGGTCGTTCGAGTTGTTTCACTACTCCACTACCCCATTTAATGGCAGAGTAGCTTTCCTTTTTCTTTGCAGTTGTTTCTTTCTCCATATTGTCCTTGTCTTGCTTGACAAACACTTCTTCTATCAACTGTTGTGACCTAATCGTGCACTGATAACAGAATTCGCTACGAATGCCAGTCAGACGCCGTTCTAATTCGTCGTGGTTTGGTTTCCCGTGAAAGCACACACACACGGTTCAGCAATGCAAATCCTGTGCATTCGTACGCGTTGCTGTCTCATGCAATTGTTTGAACATATTATTAGAGCGACGCCCGTGCATTAGCGGTCTGTAGGCGTGTTTTCGCTCAGCTATTACGTTCACCTTGAACCGCCGCGCTCACTCTCTCTGATCTTTGCAGTTGATCGTCGAAGTTTTTCCCAATGTATCCACTGTGTCGTCGTCTCAGGGAAGTATAATTTTCCATACTTGAGTGTAAACGCGAGCACAGGGCGCAGGAGTTACGCAAAAAGTAGACGTGGACGAGTTTGAACGCGGGTTTGAGGAGTTCCACGAATCTTGCTACTTGCGCGCAGAACTTCATTATACAGTGGCTTATTAGAGGTTATAAATTATGTAAATTATATCCTTGGTTGACGTTTGACTGGAAACAAGAACACTTTATGATTATGAGCGCATAATTACACCATTGGCTTTATTCCAGCTGGGTTATGCCGGATTTCTTTAGGACCAGTTGCCTTCTACAGCTCTGGACTCTAGACATTACACTTCTGCGTGCGCCCAATACGTATGGTAACATGTTTAAAAGCATGTTTTATGCTTTTTTGAAGCATATTTTGATGCCCGGTGCGCTGCAATATTTCCAAGTGAAAGGCGAAATTTCACTGTTGACTATACACTCATTCATTACATGACATTTAATTATTATTCTTTTCTCCTCATTAAACATCTGTTTCCATTGTTGTGGTAATGGCAAATACTGTTTCACAAAGGATTTCATGAGAGCGCTATCTGCACCACGGTTCCTTTCAAGGACTAGTTGTCTCCTTGCATGTGAGCTGGAGTACGATAGTTATTCAACGTCGCGGATCAGAAACGTATTCTGTTCCTATGCTGTGACCTTAAATTCAAGTGACCCATAGTTTTGTGTGTGTTTCGCTCATTTCCAAATGAGCTGAGGTTACAAAAAAACCTCTTTCATACCTTTGATAAAAGTAGTACTGGGACCGCTGCATCACAGAGGTTACCCAGGGTAAACGTGCTACCACCCCATAAATTTACCTCTAGTTGGCAGGGGGCGTCAAAACGTTTACCCTGGGTAAACTTAATGAAGCATGTATGCACAGTTGTATTGTGCGTCAGAAGTTTTAGTCCGATTTGTAGCGATGCTAGGATGATGAGACCGCGTAGTGCATGTGAAGCGTTGCGGTGGACAGCATAAAAGTTCCTTCGCCGTTCGATACTTACTGAAAAGTGTTACCCAATTGAGAAACTATCCGATTTTGCAGTAGTAGACGTTATATACTTCACGAAAGCAAGAAATACACTGGGCGTCGATAGGAATGCGTTTTTCGCGAATCGTGAAGCACGCGACGCAACCGCGTTGCTCGAGCTGGAATCGTCACTGCGATCATAAACCACAGGGTTTTCTTGAAAGTATGATCGTTTCTTGCAAGCTGACAACAAACTTAACGGAAAACTACCAAGAGAACCCTGATTCGTTGTCGGGGCGATTCCAACACGAGCAGCGCGGTCGCGTCGCATGCTTCCCAAGTCCGCAAAAAACGCACTCCCATCGATACTCATTCTAGGCTACACCATGTTGGTAAGGTCATGTCTTTTCCATCTTATGAGCCTGCCTCAGGTTTTCATAGAGGGCTTAGATTATATAGTTTGTTAGCTCAGATAGTGCCCATAGGGGGACTTTGTCCGCAATTACGACCGCAGTCGTATCGTACGTATAGGCTGGCAGATCAGCTAGTTCGATCAGAAACAGTAGTGAAACATCTAAATGGAAGTCATACCACCGGTGTGAAAAATAGATCGAACCAGCCAATCGCTTGGTTGATACCAGTACGGTCGTAATTACAGACAAAATCCTCACATGGGTACTCCATGAGCTATCAGACCATACCTTCACGTTTATGGAATTTGCGGAATTGGGCTGCGTGTATGGTTACGGTATCAACAGTCTGGAATCGTTAACCATCTCAATTCCGCATTCCTTTTATGTGCATAATGTTGTGGCAGCGTGCTGAAAATGGCCTCAAGAATATTCAGCGGTCGGAAATGCCACGATGATACTGTCTGTTTTGAATGTGCCGAGGAAAGATGGTGTTGGCGTTGCTAATGAATTGGCACTTAGTTTACCAAGGAATGGAAGGGAATCTCGTGGACAAAAAATTTCAGAAATTTCTGGCTATTTATTCACCATGGTGTCATAATTTCTGTAACCATTTTCGGACGCATATTTGTACCGCGCTGTTGAATTTGAAGGCGCTCGCTTTCATAATTAGTCTGTACGCCTACGTTGGACTTTTTTTCGCTGTAGTGATTAATATCGCGCATTTGTTTATCTATTTCGTAAGTCGACACTTCTCCACATAAAGCGTTATAGATTAGGTTGCGAAATTCTGCATTCATAAGCTGATAAAAACGTTTCGCTTCAACGAGAACTGGTTATTGTGTGCCGAATGGCGTCGTAATCATTGATGTTACATTGGGTTTTGTTACGACTGATCGTTCACACCTTCAAATTAGATTACAAAGTCGTGGCTGTGTGACATCTCGTTGCGGGACCGCAATTTTCAGTCGCGAGCTGGTAGATCTGTACCCTGCCCACCCAGGTAGCCAACTCCTGCCTAGAGTCCGGGCTTGTCCTGCGGAAGCCGGGGGCAGTGCTTGGCGCTTCCGTTCCGGGGTCAAGGTGGATTCCGAGCCCGGTATCGATCGATCTGGGCTCTCGCCGTCTGGCGCCCTCCGCGATCAGCGCTCGGACGCGTCGTCTACTGCTGTACGCGCGCGACACCGAACGTTCGCTCTCGCCCCCACCCCGTCCCAAACGCATCAGCTCCGAACTGACTCATCTGCTGCTCGAGCTCCTTCTGGCTCGGCTAGTTTCGCTTTCTGCAGTGTTCGCAGACCATTTTCTGCCCGCCTTGCGCTCCTTTGGGATTAATGGTCTCACAAATTTTCAACGTTTTTAATAAGCGCCCGAAAATTTGCACTCTGAGCGGTAGTGACTCACCAATATGAATTTAATGTCACTGCATTCCTTTCAGTGGTATATTTCCATATATGGTGATTCGCATCTTTCGACGTTTTCCATGGAGGTTTCTTGCACTAATCTTCTCATGACTGTTTTCTTCTTGTTTTTTTTTCTGCTGGTACTGTTTTTTTTTTACTTTTTTTAAACATCAAACTGATTTGGATTGTGATCTCGCAAGGAGTAGTACTACTTCTTTAGCTAGTTGTTTACTATCTATGCCCAAGCAGGACATGTCCAGCTAACAATTGTTTTTTTTGCCTCACAGATATGCTCTTTAGTTTTCTTCTTCTTTCTTCGTTATTAAAAGCAGTCGTACGGCTGAAATATCCATTTGTCTCGTTTTTTTTAATTCTGTTAAATTCTATTTTTACATCATCTTAGCGCTGCTAATACTGCCTTACTCACTGGATTTTTGTCCGCATAAGGAATTAAGGAAAAAATTTTTATTTTTTAAATTTGCAGTTCTTAGGCTCTCATTTGTTAGAAATTATTTTAAATAGTAATCGTTACTGGTTTCATTTTTGCATTCAACTCATTTCGCTTTTGGAATTGAGCAGGCGTTTACTAACTACACCTAACTGGTAAGTGGATTTTGCTAAATTGTAAACTCGATGTTATCGCTACTTTTCATTTTTGTTTATCAGTGATTTGCGAAATTGCTGAATCAATCTCATTCGTTATTTCCTTCTATGCTTTCATCTACATTTCCTTTTTGTTTGGAGGGCTTGTATTCTGTTCTTTCTGCAGTGCTAAAGTAAGGTTTCCTGGATTTCGTTACATTTTCTTCCTTGAATTTTGCCGTTTCCACTAATTTTTGGGTTTTAGTTTAACTCCATCCCCACATTTCCCCTTTTAACTAGTTTCTTTCAAACTACTGTACGTTTTCTCTACTGAAAAGCTTGACTTTTCTTTCGCGGCCTAGAGTATGTGTTGCTTTGTAATCCGTAGATTTATGTGTACCGAAATATCAGTACTGTTCCTATATCGAAATTAGTATATTTTTGTTCGTCTACGCTTCATTTTTCTTTGGTTATTTTCTGCAAAGTGGATTCCAGCTCTAAAGTTTGTAAATCTTTCTCGTTTTTCCTGATGTCCTGCGTTTCGCAATGGTTTTGAATCAGTCCATCTCTTATGTAAATCAAATTTCTTAATTGATTGTCTAGTTTCGTTCCTGTCATTTATTTCCTTCTGCCTACTTGTTTGGTTTTCTTCCTGTGATTCATTTTCTTCAGCCATCTTGAGATGGAGTTGCAGTTCCGTGTTAATTGCTCTTGGAATGCCTTCAAAGAGCGATTAGATAGATGTTCATCGATGTAGTCTTGGAACTGCGAAATTGCACCTAATTTCATCTATCTGGTTGAAAAAATCTAATTCATCGAGGTGAAGCCAATTAAATCAGTGGGAATGAGGATTATAGGGAGTTACTGCGTAACTTTGGACATATTACTGTCTTGGGTACGTTTTTTTACTACTTTTGGTGGGGTCTTTACAAAATTCGGGCCGAAATTAAGCTAAAAAGCTATTCGGTTCGCTGCTAGTACTAGTTATTTTTAAAAGTACTATTCATGCTTCTGGTGTCGTTTTAATCTCAACAAAGAGTGCAGAATCCGTGAAGAGTTTCACTTTGCTGAGATGGTGCTTCTTGCTACATTCTTTTCGATGCCTTTCGATTTCTAGACGTATTTCACTGGCATCTGTTCGATTGTGTAGATTTTTTCCACCATCAATCATTTTTGAGCGCGAAACTGACTATTTCGAACGTAGGTGGAGGCTGTTTATGCTGCTCTTTGTTCTCTATGCAGTTTCTATCAACATCTGTCCACGAAAAGACTATATCATCATCTCTCGCTCACTCCGTTGTTGTTCCGTTTAATCTCGTACGAAATTAGCGTTTTTTCTTCCAGAAATTTCCGTGACTCATAGCGTGCCATATTTGAATTCCGATGGCTGACGATTATCAGGTTCAAGCGAATGGAGGGGATGGTATAAGGAAGCCGCTGTTGGAATTATACGTCAAAGTGAGTTGTAATCAGATCCGACGACCTTCACAGCCTTATTAAATGCGCAGATTGGCACAATTTCACGCAGACGGTTGTAAAAAGCGATTTGTCCTTTGTGCGCACTCTTATACAATTAGGATTGGCATCGGGATTTCGAGAGATCATTTAGCGCCGACCGCGAGCGCGTTCGGTTATTCGAGGGAGCGAAATTGGATTTTGGTTCTGAGGAGTTTGCGAACGGTAGCGATAGTATCTAATGTGATGCTAATGACTTTTCAAAAGGGCACATTGGGCTTATTGTGTCAACTGCACTTTTTGTCAGTGCAGCTAAAGATGCTGACTTGTTTACTTTGCGAAAGTGCGGGCGTTGGTTAGTTTTAGGGCGTCCGATAATGATTGTGGAGATAGCTTCATCTGACAAGTGAGATTATGCAAACAGTTCTTATCAAAGGGTAACAGGTCATTACAAGAGTGAACGATGTTCTGATGGCATTCGATTGTCGTGACCAAGGTCCAAATTTGTTGCTGTTGTTGTCCAGGAAGTATAGGACTGGGATTGACGCATGATATGGTTTTGATGGAGAATATGGCAATTTTTTTACAGGTCCATTCCTTTATTTTTTGTGGCTTGAGAATAGACTTGTGAGGAAATTAAGACTACGTGAGCTTGCTTACAATTTCGGTTAGTTATGCCCCAAAAATCTCAGGGTCATAGTTTCCGACCAAGGTCTGCCTACGGACTTGGGCCTGGATGCATAATTGACATTACCCAAGGTAAAACGTCGACGCCAGTGTTGACGACGGGTAAATTTGTGTGTTGGCACGGTTACCCTGGGTAACTTTAATGGTGCATCCCAGCACTGTATTCCCAACGGATTGTGGTGGGTACACAGTAGAAACCTTACCTTGCAGTATCTTTTGAAGTCTTGTGTAGTAGGGTTATTCGACATGCATTAATTGCTGCATGACGAATAAACCTACTGCACAGCATGATTTCGCAGTGCATCGTCGTTTTCTAGACAAAATTGGCATTTTCAACCGTTTCCTTACACTAGTTCTATCGTGACCGCACAAAATGGCCAAGCGGTACAGTAAGAGTATGACTTCCATATTCAGCTTATCAGGTAACTTCCAAAAGCAAAGCTTGTACTATATTTTAAGTCTTCGATGTTTTTGGGGCAGTATTAATGCTGAAAATTTACTTCTTGTAGGCGACAAGGCTCTGACGAAGGGGACCAAGATAAAGTCCATTAATATCCTGGGGTTTAATACTACAAACACGCAATGATGTTACTACCGGTCTTCATATGATACTGGCTTCCACAAAATTAATTATTTGCAGATAATTTCTTGTAGGAGAGCGATACAAGTATTCCATCAGGCTGTGATTGTAATTGCGGTAAAAACGCGGAATTTTGTCTTGAAAAAATTCGTTAGTACCATTTCTTGAAGTTGCAGCGCATCTATGTTGGACATTCCATTTGTATTGTGAGTATGGGGAAGTGATCCTACGGTAGTTCTAAGAATTCCCTTCATGATTTAATGCTTGACCACGTTAGACTTGTACGATTTTATGCATGATTTGGCTTCCATTCAGGCGAGGAATGGATTGATGGTCTAACACTTATTTCCCAGTATCAAGGCGTATTTTCTAGTTTTGAACATCAGATTTTGTAAAAAAAAAATCTAATGCTAGCCTGTATTCCATCATAATAACTACTTAGTTTCAGTAATATTGCTTTTTTCTAGTCTTTATAGTATTTGCTTCGCTTCTAGCCGTTGTTCATATGCGAAATTACCTAGTTCTGTCTTTACAAATGTTCGGCATGTTTTTTCCTTCATCAATTAAATCAGTAATTTAATTGCATTCAAAGCACTTTTCTCAAGAATTCCAGCTCTCTCATTTTTCCACATGCTGTATCATGTTTTCTAAATTCGGTGACCAAAATTCCCATGAAACAGGAGGAGTTGAGGCGTTTTCTAGAAGTTGAAAAAATATTCTCGGGTTTCTTCCAAGCTACAGTGCTCTTACCACTACAATGTTCTGCCAAACAACGCCCGCGTCATTTATGCAACTTTTTGAATTTCTCTCTCTCTCTCTCTCTCTCTCTCTCTCTCTCTCTCTTTCTCTGTCTCTCTCTCTCTACATAAGGGAAGTTCCGCGATGTTCTCTATTATATTATTTTTGTTACTATTATCATCTGTATGAGTTTCTGCGGTTGTTAATTATAGCAGGAGTAATCCGTCCAGTCTCACAGGGCTTTTCGCTTCGACTTACTCGTTTGAAACTTTTGTTAAAGTGATTTGATATCCCATGGAGCGTGGAACTTAACTTACAGCTAAGAAAAACTTGTTGTGCATGCGAAATCCAAGTGTTTCTTGTCATTCCTCTGTAAGGTATGTGCAGGTTCAACAGGATGGAAACTGTAACCCGTTTCGACTCTTTAATAACGCTGAAAAATTCGCTATTTTCTATTGCTATCACTATGATTGATATGAGCGTCGTATAAATTTCTGGATGTGCTCTGGGGTTTTTCCCTCGAAATGCAAACGTTCGATGGTGCGCTTATTTCTTCATCGTACGGTGCCAGCTATGTGTCCACAAATGTCATGTGGCAGTTGTTATTTGCTGTGCAGTGCTTTGCCGATCGTTTGAGGTGATAAGCTGTGAAGCGCAATTATCAGCTAGGGTCTAAAAAGTTGCAGTGGCGGGTAATTCAAGGTCCTAGCATCGTGTTTTGAAGGGTGGTACTCTAGTGGTTTGACTCTTTTTTCGTCTAGAGTAAGTTTCATTACATGTTAGTAGTTACTCTAAAAGGATGTTTAGTGGCCACACCCGTTGACCTTATTTTTGAAGGACATTCCAAGGACTTCCGTCGTTTCGATATTGTACTTCAATGTTTTGCACATTGTCACTGAATTCATTAGGATTGGGCCGATCAGTTTTTGGCCACCTGTCACATTGGTATGCATGACGTTTCATAGGCATGGTTTTATGGAATGAGACGTGCGAAGCGGCAGCTGGAATTGTGCTGCTCGTGCAGAATGTGGTCCTTATGGGGTGTGGCAGGCAAATTGGTCTGCATGCCTTTGGTGGCGTTGTCTGGGTGGAGTTGATGGTTTCGTGGAGAAGGGGGTTTTTTGTAGGGAAAAAGTATGCAGCTAGGGTTTTTTGTAGGGGAAAGTATGCAGGTAAGTGCTGTGGTGAATTGAGGGATCCATGATTTTTCCGGGATGAGTCCAAGCTATCCGCTCATTATGACCGGACGAGCTTCTAGAGGGGGAAATCCAGCAGATTCCATAATCAGCCCTCACAGCCTCCATCGTTGACTAGCAGAAGTTGATCACCTGTCTACTGTATGAAAAGCTAGCCCAATTCGTGGTCACGGGGGACCGGCATCCTTCCCATCTTTCCCGAGAACGTTCACGAATTAATCCCTCTACGTGTGTGTCACTCCTTTTTGGTTACCTGGGAACACGAGCACTTGCTGGATTTCTGGAATTACCCTAAGATTCTGGACATCCTTGTTATCTTTAACAAAGAGTTGAAATTGTTATAACTGGAACTAACTGGTGGTGGCGTTAGGGGACGTTCTCGGCATGGTTATTTCTCCCCCGTCTTCTTAGGTGGACGAGTTTTCCAAGTAGGAACAAGTGACTGGCTTCTCCTAGGTAAGGCGTGTGGGCCATAGTGAGGCAAAAAGGGCTGGGTCATATTTATGCGATTGGTTCAATCAAACGTTCTCTCCGCAATCCGCTATTGAATAGTATTTACTCCCGCATGATTTCGCCAAAAATGCACATGCGTTTGGGATGGGTATCATTGTGAGGGGAATCAGGGCGTTCCTAGGCTGCGGTGATTGGCGGGTTGATCGAACACACCAATCACAATGGCCTGGTAACGCCCCATTTCCCCTCACAATGATGCACATCCTAAACGCAAGTGCATGTATGGCGAAGTCATGCGCGAATAGATATTCTTCGACAGCGAATTAGAAGTTAGAAGTTTTAAATGTGAGTGCGGACGAGTTGATACCGAAGGGCGAGAAATCACCCCCGCCTCCTCCCTATTGGCCTCATAGTGACTCGCACCTCTAGGTAAGGATGGCAACTAGTAGAAGTGGTTGTAATATCTCGTAAATTTTCTCAAAAACTTGTTCACTCTTAACGAGCGAGAGGCTTCGAATCAATCCGAAAAGTTCCATGAATCCCGGCGCAAGTGCTACTCAGAGTACTTCGGCTTTAAAACGATATTCAATGGTAAATGAGAGTTGTTCTGTAGAATCGGACATTTTGTTTTCTGGAGCATGTGCCGACCTGGTCGCTGTTATCCTATGAGATTTCTTGCGTTAACCTTGGAGATATGATCGTTAAAAACGTCCAGAAATTTGTGTCACGGTTAACGACCAGGCGCCGTCTGAAGAGGTCCTGTTATATTTGATTGTTCTTCTTGATTGGAAATTATCCATTCTTCCGGGATCAGGCCTATGGCGAAAGGTTTGAAGCAGGGAATTATTCCCAACATTGTTTATCGCATTGTTGGGAATAGTTTCCTGTATTTTTTTGGTGCTGTTGCACTATCTAGTTCGCTTTCGCTATCAGCGGAAAAGTAGAGGATAGATTATCGTGGTAAAAAAGCGACGTTCTCGTTTGCTTTGCTGGAATATACGAGAAAGTGCTAGCGTTGCAAGAATAGAAGGAATGTGCAGGGAATGTGGCCAAAAAGTGGCGAATCAGGAATCGGGTGATGATTTCGTTTTCTAAGGCGGTATCCAAATATTGAAATCTGGTTCGGACACGATGGTTGGGGCTCATAGTTTGTGGTGTGATGGGGAAGGTGTTCTAGATGCTGTGTAGTGGTGCTATTGATGAACAAGCTGGAGACTTGTGCTTAGGAAGTTTTTTGGAAATGTGAGGGTCTCTGGATAAGGCGGTAATTTTCAAGGATTTTCTACTGGAATTATTACCTACGTACTTTCTCGGCATCAACTGACATCATTATCCATTCGACCCAAAATGATTACGAATTGTTATTTTTCATCTGGTCATTTTTTATTTTTATTGTTTCTGTCAAGTTTTTTTTTCTACCTCATTGAGGTCGCAGTGGTTTTACAGTGTTTTTATGGGTGGGTTACTTAGCGGCAAAGTTTTGACTTTCGGGAACCGCATGCACCATTGAAATTACCCAAGGTAAATGTGTTAACACCACACAGCTTTACATTTCATCAAGATGAACGTCAACATGTTTACCATGGGTAATCTCAATCACGCATTCAGGTCCGGATTGGTGCATCATAACGGCACCTATCTCTCTTCCTTATTTTTCCTCCTCCTTATTGTCATCCCTTGACAAGGATTTCATGTTTGTATAAGCGTAACAAATTCCCAGAGTATTACTTTTATTGCTGGTGTACAATTTGTGGCCGCCATTTGTCAGAAAGGAGACATTTGGCGAAGAACTATGTGCGAAGAGTTCTTTTGCGTCGTAATCACTATTGATTGTCAGTGGGGATGGTGTGAAATGCCTATTATACTCAAGAGGCACTTAAATAATCGGGAACAGAGGTAAACTTAAGTTCAAAGTTGTGAAAGAACTTTCATAGAATCCTTTCTGAAATTGTCGTGACAGATTTCATACGGGAGTTGAGGTGAGCAAGGATTATTAAGGATTTCTCAGCAACGGTAGTCTTTTGACCTGAGCGGCACCGTCTCCTTTGCCTTGTTTTCCTTTCTCGTGTCTTTTCCTTGTTTTGTATTGGCGATTGATTTCACTTTGCGTCTTTCGTGCCCATCTTTCGTGCGCCAAAATGTTCTTTTTTTTAACTGCGGAATAAGGAGAGTTCTCAAATATTAAAATAATTGACGTTATCGTTTGGAATTTGGTCAGTATATGATTGTATGACCTCAAAAAACCAAGAAAATCTCTCAATGTAATATGAGGTGGGTTCCACGTACACCCACGTCTTTACCGATTCTTGCATGCTAATGCAGCTGAAAACGTACCCATTCCACAAAGTATTTAGAATGTGTGCTACTTCTTAGAAGGCGCTCTGCGCTTTCCACTCTCGAAAACACCAATTATTAATGTTTTCTGAACCAACTATAAACCATGTTGATCAATGTCGCTATGATTATTCAATCAAGTTTGCGTCTTAGCACGCCCACTCACATGCGTGATTTTATAATTCTCTCTCTATGCGCTCTATAGAAGCATTCGTGGAGACAGCTACGTGGCTGTGATGATTTCCGCCAAAGGATTTGTGGATGCCCCTGTAAGCTGCTGCACGTCATAAAAATATGCTTTAATAATTTTCAGCGTTGCCGAGCTTCTTCTGCTTACTGATACAAGTTACATAAGCCGCTCCGGTTAGGAAGAATATGGGAATGCTGTAGAGGATGTTTTGGGGATGCAAAGGAACTAGTTTAGTTGAGGAGAGTAAATAAGAGCGGAGGGTGGGGCAGCCTGGGCCTAGCCATGGGTGCACTATTGTGACTGCCCAAGGCAAACGTGTTGACGGCCATGTTAACATCGGGACCTACATGCATCGTTGTAATTACCAAGGGTAAGCATAGTGACGCCCGTGCTAACGTTAGGTAAACTTGTATGGTGCCGACACGTTTACCTTGGGTAATCTCAGTGATGCATGCGGTCTCAGGAAGTGCAATGTTGACAATAACCCCTACACCACCCTTCCGTTAGCGTGCAGTTCCAGAGAGTTCTGTGAAATATGGTATCGGTAATATATCGGGGATGAGCGGATACGAGATTTTCAAAAACCTGGATAACGGTCTAGAAAACGGGTAGGACAAAAACCGGATAGTAGGTAGCAGCTAGGGATACGTCTAACAGGACACCACCCACCAAGAAAACATAAAGAATCTCAACAAGAATTTTCTTTTTCCTGCAAAGAGAAAAAGGTTCAGGTTTTATACTACCTTCTCAGACTTAATAGCAGGAAGCTAAACCACTGACGAAACCTGGCCGGAAAGGCGCTGTAATACGTGGTAAAGTTGTTTTCTGTAGGGGATGACAATCTCTCATAGTAAAAGTGGTAACTGAAAGCAACCAATTTCTGCCTTATCCGGTCCGTTGCCTGGTGCTACTGGCGCAGATAATGGTCCGGTTAACGGATTGATCAAGATCAAAACCTATGGAAGGGTGGGCTGAGTGCGAATAATCTGCTCATCAATGTTATATACCTGCAGTGGGATTCATGACCACTCTCGGGAGAGTCATGAACTACCCGTCACTCCGAAGACAACGAGTTTTCATGGTAAAAATCCGTATACTTTGCCAGATCGACTATTCTCAGACGGCGAGGATAGGTATTGGTAAAGGTAGCAAGATATACCACACCCTGCCACGAAACTTCAAACCTTCCCGGAAACGCTCATGGATCCCACAGGCGGAATAAGTGTAGAAAACGGTGCTAGAGTTGAGGGTGGTGTTTTTTTTTTCTGATTTTTTTTTTGGATTTATATAGGAGGATTTCTCAATAGGAATAGGAGCACAGTTTTAGTGCCAGACTTTTGATGCTTTTGGTGCCATATTTTACAATTTTGAATCTAGCTGTGGAGGTCTTTTTTGTCAACAATTCCATTCTCAAAAAAGAAAAATCATGTTTTTTCAGGCTTCGGGTATTGACAGTCGACGAATCGGAGCATGTCTCTTTTGCCAGGAATTCTGGATGGAGCTGTATGCTCTGTACGAGATTGGCGTTGCCAGAGTTGAGGTAAGCTGGTTCTATCGTTATACCCTGACGAGATTCTGATTCTGATTTTTCTCCAGGTTAAAACTGTCAATGTAAACTCGGAGGCGTTCAAGAAAAATTTCCTTGGTGCACAGCCGCCAATTATGATCGAGGAGGAAAAGTGAGGATTAGTTCTTTTTTCATGAAATCTGCGTTGTTTTCGATGTTATTTGTTTGTTTTTCAAGAGGAGCGACATATACGGATAACCGTGAAATCGAAGGACGAATCTTCCATCTTGCCAAGGAGTTCCAGGTTCCTCTGTTCGAGAAGGATCCAGTTGTAGAGAAGCGGATAGAGAGTCTTTACAGAGTGCGTTTACCAGTTTGAGCCTCCCTCCAGGAGTTTCCGCAAGTCGTTTTTCCAGAATTTCAAACTATTCCTTCGTGCCAAAACCGATTATGACAAGGAGAGGCGAGATGTCTCCAGCATTGAGTCGCTTCCTCCACAGATCAAGACACATTGTAATCGGGTTGTTGAGCAGTTGGCTGGTATTGATCAGGTAGATCAAGCAATTAATTGCTTCGTTTTTGCAACTAAAATGCGTCGTGCATGCATGTTTTAAGCTATTGGCGGATCGTGGAACCAGGTATCTTCTTGGTCCATCCATGACTGAATACGACTGTGAATTGATGCCGAGATTACATCACATGCGTATTATTGGACAGCGATTGCTCAAGTGAGTACATACTTGTTTTTGTGGTAGTTTGTTACGCTAACTTACTCTTGTAGACTTGTTACTACTTTGTTTCGAGTTTTTTGTTGTTGTTGTTATGGTTTTGACTAATTGCATGAGTTATGTATTGCTACAGTTTTGACTTCCCTCACAATCTAACCTACCTGTGGAACTACGTACTGACTGCGTACCGAACGGCTGCGTTTATTGAGAGCTGTCCAGCCGATCAGGACATTTTGCACCACTACAAGGTAATGTTTTAACCAGGTTTAGCTATTGTTGTCTTGGTTTGGAGTTGAAATGAGAATTTCTCTTTTCCTGGTTCGTTAGAATCTGTGGATTAGAGTGCGTGGTGTTACATGACATGGATTGAGACACAGTATTCGTTCGAAATATGTGGTTTTCTTCTAACACTTCACTAGAATCAGTGGTTTTGCTGTGATGCACTGAAATTTGCATTTTCTCATGGATCGCGAAGTAGTTGGAATGCTAGCTGTAGTACAGCAGTTGGAATGCGACCCTTTCAGTAGGACATTAGCATTCATGTGATTATTCGCACATGTTCCTGTAATGGCTTGCGTTGTTATGAGAGGATGGTTTGACTGTAGTGCTAGGGGGTTGTTTGATTGTTGATTTTGTTTGAAGTATTTGGCGCTTTTATGGTAGATGTCCTCACTTTGAAATAGAGGAAGAATTTGATCCTTGAAAACTACCCTCGTAGACAAAGTGAGAATCAGGGCTACTGCTTCCATGGGGTATGTATCATGGTGAGGGGAAGTAGGGCTTTAATGAGCCGCCGTGATAGGTACACTGATTAAATGCGCCAATCACAGCAGTCTGTTAACGCTCCGTTTCCCCCCCCCCCCCCGATGATACACACCCCTCATGGCAGTCCTGTGGGCTATAACCGAGAATTTCATCTTGGGTGATAGGAATTGTACACTGAGCTGAAAAACTTACAGAAAAAAATTCCACAGGCTGAACGCCATTTCATTGTTTGGCTGCTTGCTTTACCTGTGGTTTTGATCTTCCAGTTCCAATTTGAAAAATTGTTTAGGGCCGTATCCAATATATTTTACCATAGGAGGGAAAACATAGCGGGTATATATCCATTCCCAGTCGTTTTTATCCACTTTGCTTTCCAATATAACTCATCCATCTACGTGCTCATTTCTTGGCGCAAGTGCGGTTTCTCGGCGAGAATCCACACAAAATGAAGGAGTAGATCATGGATCGTTATCATGTGGAAATCGACCGGGTAAAGGTAACCTGCAGTGAAACCAGTGGGTTTGCATATCCAAGGATATGTTTTTAATGGATAGCAGATTCTCGAAACTGCTGTAACATATCCGCTAGAGTGTGTTTATTCGACTGGATAAGGTGTATTGGATACGGGCCCAGGAGTGTGTATCATCGTGAGGGCAAATAGGGCGTTACTGTGCCACCGTGATTGGTACATTGATTAATAAATGCGCCAATCATAGCAGCCTGTTAACGCCCCATTTTCCCTCACGATAGTACACACCCATTATCCTGGATTCGCTGATGCGAGCGCCGTTCTGCCTTTTTGAGATTTTTGTTATGGATTTGGAGTGGACTTCTGTTAGGATTTTGATTACTTACCGCGCTGACAATGAAAATGCCCCATTTGGACAGTTTTGTTGAATGGTTGCGTCAAACAATAGCGAGCAAATAATGTATCTATTGTTCGTGATGTTTTCGAGTGTTTTGGTGTCCTTGGGTTAGCTGTTTACTGTTAACCATGGAGAATCCTTTGGTCAAACAATGAGGGACAGTTAAGCTGATGTAAAAATGCATCGTCGAACGCTCTAGAGCGTTGCAAAAATACTTCCCGAAGAAATAGGCGTCGTTCTGGTCAAAATTGATTTTTCTGTTCAGGAGCAGTTGAACATGTTCACCAATCAACGTGAGACGCTACAGTCACCGACGAAGACGCACACAATTCCGGAAGAAGTGCTGCACGACATAAGGAAAAGGGGCCTGGATCAGAATTGACAGCGAGCTGGATGAGCCAGACACGCGCTTTGTTGATTCGCATGAGAAACCCCTAGCATATACTTGCTATTCCTCAGCCGACAGTGTTCATCGGTGGAATGTGCATTGCCTTACGCCAAAATTCCCTATTTGTTTTTTTTTTTCGTTTTTTTTCTTACTTTTTTTGTCGCGACATTTCGTTGTCGGATGTATTCTCTGGTTATCTAACATAATGTTGTTCTAAAGAACATGAAATATCGTACCGTTGTGACATACAGACGACATATGTGTATTATGGTAGATGAGAAGTTGTGGTAAATTAGGGTTTCTCGCTAAAGTGGTCGTTGCTGCCATGATTTCATATTCATAAGTTTTAAAGTATTATACCTTGCACACAGTTTGCTCATAGTTGATGCAAATACGCGGCTGTTAGTCACTTTCACCCCATCGCTCTCACTCCATATCATATCCTCCTACCCTCGTTTCTGATATATTATATCGTCACTTGTTTCGCTGTTCCCCAAGTCGCCGTTCGTGTCGATTGTGAAGAGCCGCATTCACTTGCCTTGCCTTGTATGTTTCGTACATTCTACATTTTAACAAAGATTTATTTATAGATTTACCTGAATCTATGATTATTGAGTCATTTGCTATTCATTGGGTGACAGTGTACATGTGGGATGTGAAGCGCTGTACCTGGAGGGGGG
>JARK01001514.1:309311-321805 GCA_000688135.1 Ancylostoma ceylanicum
CCCCACCCCCTCTTTGAATCTCAGCGTCAGAACTCGTCAAAACATCTGCAGCCGCGGGCAACCCCGTGCAGATGACGGGTCGTTGACGGGTCCCGCCGCGATCGTTAATGCATACTGTAATGTGCTATTATGACAATCGCCATGACATTATCAAGCACGGGCAACGAACACATTTGCCCATGCCTTTGACGAGTCCCGTGGGTGCGGTGCGGTCCCGCTGAGGGTCGGTCTTATGGGCTGATCTGTGCGATCCGGCATTTTCTTAGGTTTTGCTTTATGGCGAGAATAAATAGCGGCTATACTCGATTTTACGCGTCTCTGTAGATCATAGTTTTTCCAGCGGTAAGAAAGCAGTAAACGAGTAACGCGATCCCTTTAACTGGCTGAAGAACATCTGTCAGTTCGGGCGCTCGTCTCAGAGCCTCTCTAATCTCGTCGGCCTGAACCCCGTCGCCCTCAAAGAATGACGACGGGGCTTAAGGTCGCGTCGCCCATCGACATCGCGGGCTTTTCTGGATTTCTGGCAATGTGGGGGTACGGTAATTGTGTACGTGTGTGTGTTCGTCGTAGTAGGCTCAGTCTAGCTTTATTCACCCGTAATAATACAGTTCCATAGTATAGGACTAGATTTTGAGTATAGACATGTACAATAAGCTCTACATATTGAAGGACACAATCAAATTTCAGGGTATGTGGGCCCTTTGGTTCTCAGACTTCTTAATGTCTTTGGCTTGAAATAGATCTTTGTGTAGCAATTGCACTGTATTCAATAAGCTCTGAGATTAGGCTAGGAATGAGCGGAATCGGGCTCTGGTTTCTGGATATTGTGAGGCAGAAAATTCAAAATTTCTCAAGCCTGGAAATACAGGAAATAAGGCTTGTGGTCCCATTTGCATGTCTTGAAATTGTTCTGTATTAATTCGTAAGAACAAAAGTATTGCGAACATCAGTGGTAAAAAGACCTCTATTGTGGATCCCAATTATCTTGGATGTGGTCCTGTTTGGAATTTAAAATACGCGGGGGAAAATACTGACGCTTTGTTACAGATTTAGCTCGCTGAAAACCCCAATCTCACAATTCCCCGTCAACTAAAGCACTAGTTCTGCAATTACACCAACCGCTTATAACAGCTACGACTTCTGAAACCGACGTCTTGCTACAAAAGTTTCATTTTTTCATTTTTCCTCCCTTTTTTCCAAGATTTTAGGAAACGTAAATCCAGTTTTCATACGGTTACATAGTGTTATATCCAATTTGCACAATGTGCGATGCTTGAAAGTACGGGTGCGGAACGCTGTACTCGGTAAGGGGCGTGGCCTAGTCCTACCATTGGTTGATCCACCCAATGGACCAATCGCAAGCGATCTCAGTGCCGCCCATTTTTCGCCTACGACGCTCCACTGCAGGGATGGCATTTATGAACGTTTCCGGAAGGGTTCAAGCTTCCTGCTGATCCAGAGAAGAGTTTTCGGATCAAAATATGGTAAATAAAGGATAAAGTGGTCGGCGTTGATCAATCCCGTCACGAGGGATGCGCCACGCATTCGACTTCATCAGAACATCGTAGAGGCGTTGAATGCGTATGTGCCCTGTACAGTGACTTGCGGGGGGCATCCGATGAATCAAATCAGTGGCTTCATCCTCCCAGACTCCTCTGGTACCAATTTACGACCCCGGAGAGGATGGATGGCTTGGTTGGCCATGGGCGCGCGATCGAACCATCGACCGTGTGCGTGCGCAGCGAGCCTCTTACCACTGCGCCGCATTTGGTGTTAACAAGTAATGATAATAGCACGCCATACCAAAATATGGTATGGCGTGCTATTATCATTACTTGTTAACACCAAATGAGACGAGCCTCTTCGACAAAATGTACCTATTTTTGCCTGGAAAACTGGTCCGATCCTACTACTGTATTGCCCTGGATCATCTGGGAAGGAAAACCTCAAATTCTTATGAAGTCCAGAGAAAATTTGTTTTCGACTATCTCCTTTTTGCATGAAATTTCCCAGGAACCTCTGTCACTCCGCTCATTCCTTTATTCTACAGCTATAGGGGGTTGTACCTGCAGTGGGCGGTGCGGATGGGCTCTATGATTGGCCCGCTGGGTGGATTGAGCATTAGCAGAATTCATCCGCACCGTCATGTCCAGGTATAACGCTCCGTATAGTGTCTTATATATAAAAGTGTCCAGCTGTAGTGTCTTATATATAAAAATAGCATTTTAAGCACTCTATTTGCATATTCCTGGCGAAAAAATTTCTGAAAATTTCTAGAACCAACGAATCGATACTGTCTAAGTAAGCGGAGGAACGGGAAATGGTGGAAACATGGCATATGGCCAAATCTTCGGAATCACCACTGACTGACTTAACAAATCCTTAATAAGCATATCAACAGGCGTGTCCAGTTTGGAGAAGAACAACGACTCCACTGTGGAGCTGCTGAGCGTTCGAAGCGCTGGAAGACGCAGAAGAATCCGGCCGAAGCGACTGGGCTGGAATAGGAAGTTTTTGGGGAATTCCAGAAATTTTCAGGACTCGGCTTACTTGGTGCGCTTTTTGAGTACGGCAATACTCGTCTAGTGACGCTTGGATTTTCTCCTGAATCGCTTCGACCTTCATTGGTTCCTGTAGCGAAGGAGTATCTGGAATGGCTAATCTATATGGAAATATTTGCTAGTTATGCTTTCCTGGAAATCCCTACTCCTTGAACCCTCTGTTTCTTCCTTCGTTCTTCCTGAAACAGCTGGGATTTTTGCCGTCGATGCTGGCGGCTATTTGTCTGGCGGAATTTATCTGGGCCAAGATCGCTGTGGGTCTTTCATAATGGATGGGGTGCAAGTGGTATGGGGCACGATGCAAATCGCCGATTAAAGCCTGCCATGTCGCGCGCTTCGCAACTCCCGTGCGACAGACTACGGTAGCTGCTGCCAATCACTCGTCACGAGGTGGAGGTGCTATGCTTCCTTCTGCCACAAGGTCGGCCAATCAGGACACAGATTTGAATATCGATTTTTTGTGGTATTAGGCAAGGTCACTTTTCTTGTTTCTGTGGTCATACAATAATTACTGATTTTTGTGAACTTGGACTTTTCTAAAGTGAAAATCAATATTTTGGATAAAAAGTATTGAGAGTAAGTCCTCATAGATTTACTAGTGGCCACAGACATTAGCCATGCCCAAATGACCCTTGCTCGGCCAAAAAAGGTTAAATGACTACTAGTAGCCATGTAATTTTCCCAAAAAACGGGTGGTAACGTAGAGCTTTACACAAAATCAAAACCAAAAAGCACCTGACGACCTGACGATCTTCGGGGACCAGATCTCGCATTTCTAAAAGTTTAAGAAAAAGACGAAAAGTTTCCAAATCGCTCCTCGTGGTTTTGATTTTCTTTTCCATTTTTTTCAATCGTATTATGGATGCAGAAACTGGACGAGGGGTGTGGGAGGGGTCGTGGGAAGAAATCGGGGTCTCGTTATTTTCCGATTATTCTTTTTGAAAATGGAAAAATATAATAGTAATGATCGTAGAAAACTTGTTTATTTTTATCATTATTTTATATAGTGATTATTTATTATTTATTATTAAACCTGATATTATTATGAATTCTGTTTCCCGCCCGGGTCCCTAAAACGGCGGAGACCCCAATTTTTTTTCCCACGCCCCCCCCCCTCCTACCCACTATCTGCGTCCGCCACTGGTGGCTGCGAAAGATAGCCGAGCGAAGAAGAAGATTATAGGCTTCATAAGAGGATCTCGGCTCTTTTTAAACGTGTTATAAGGTAGAACGTTGATGTGATTTTATGAAATATGTGGGTAATACAGAGAAAAGATTGTGATATAAAGATCAATTTCGGGGTGAGAAAGATCCACTGCAACAAAGGTAGAACTAGCGTCAAATTTTGACACAGTATTTATAATATGTCGCATCCTGTACACACAANTTGCATTTCTCTAAATGCTGAACTCAGATAGGGTAGCTATTAGAAATGTAGGTAGCATTTTCCCAGGTGGAATTCTTTTTTTTTCTGTGGCAGGAGAACGGAAATATCTACTTCCAAAAACATGCACTTCTTGAAATACTCAGCAAAAAAATACTCTTTACATGGGAGGAGTAGGCAAAATTTGTTCATTTCATTATGGGTGTAGAAAAGAGTACAAAAAAAGGAGTGTGATATTAACGAGTAGGATGATAAAATAAAAATTGCGAGAAATTTCAAGAGAGATATGCTGAAGTATTTGAATAGGTTTACTGTTCGGCTGTTAAGGCTAGAGCAAGTCACTCTTGTACGTCCACGGCTGAGAAATTTTATCCATAGACCATGAACGATGCTTTCGATTATGAAAATAACTTTTGGGCAGTTAGTACTCACCAGGATTGAACAGTACAGTAGCCTTGATGCTGTTCATCTCGAAGAAGTCCATATGCAGTGATCGTACCCTCTCCACGTGTTCCTTAACGGACCAATTTAATTTTTCTGTGATTACAGACAGGAAGGGATGGGGTGTTCTTCATACCATGTAAGCATTGCCATCTTTAGCCGTCAGCTCTTCATCTGGAGCAATTGGGATGGAGCTCCCAACAGCACACAGCACAAACAATTGAACCCAGCCAGACTGCAGGAGAGTGACCTGCATCGAGGAAATACAAGATTTTCTTCTAGAATATTCCAGAAAAAGTATTGCAGACCTGATCCCGTTGTGTGAGATCATTGAAGAATGACAACTGCCTCGCCCAATCCACAGTACTGTATAGAAAATTCATGCCGACATCCACTGATGGGAAAGTTCTCGGCACAGCTGGGTTGTTTTCTGGAAAATTGTTTGGTTTCCTGAAAATGAAGGTTATACAGATCGAATGCGATGCACAAGGACCTGCATCGTTTATCCTGGTAAAATTCTCCGCTGCAGCAGCGCTGAAATTGACCATGAATGGATGTAGAAAAGGTAGCGGTGGCCGCGGTACGAACGGTGGCGGAAACATACAGCCGAGGAAAGGTGGACCATTGTGGACACGGCCTCGTTGCACTGCTTAAACAAGTTTAACATGCCTATATTTATCAAATATTCAGATTTGAAACGGAGGAAGTTTTGAATATTTTCTAGATACGACACTCCAGTTGACACTGAATTTTCCGGCGTCAGCAGGAATGTCGTTGGAAAAAATCTCAGAAGCCAAGACAGAAACGTACAGGAATAAATGAATGTTTTAGCTGGCCTAAAAGAATTCCAGGCGCAAATAAAGGGATTGTAAAAGTACAATTTAAGGGAAACGAACAGTAGTTTTCTGGAGTTTCTACAGTATTCGATGATGCTGTCGTGAAATTCGTAGTTTTCTATTTGTTACAGACTTAAAAGTTTGTGTTATATCACAAAATTTGTAGTTAAATTATGTACTTACAATCATCCTCGGTCATTCACTACTTTCTTTTTAAAGAGGAATCAATGATCTACAATAATAATCGCTTTAAATTCCTACATGAAGGTGTACACTCGGGTCAATTTCGAAAGTGGGCGGAGCTAAGATCTCACTCCTGTTGGTAAAATTGCACCAATCATAAGTAATAATTGCTATTTTGTAGCATTCGATATATTTCTTGGATTTGAATCCTCGAGAGTCATTGAAAATCTTCAAAAATTAAGAACTTATGGAGCTCTCCCACATAGAAAATTAAAGTGGGCGGGGCTTGAATTTGATCCAGAAATGGCGTACCTTCTCGCCTCATGCCCATCTTCACGCACTTCTTCAGGCGGCAAAACTGACATTGATTTCTGTGATTCACGTCGACGGGACAGTTCTTCGATCCTCGACAAGCGTAAGAGAGCGATCTTCGAATTGACCTTAAAAAATCCATAGAACTATTGCTATTCCTTAAGGCCCTCATAGGCCCTTTTTGCCCCTAATCAATGACACACCTTTTAAAGAAGCTCTTGCAGCCCTCACATGAGAACTGTCCATAGTGTTTGCCACTTGATTTGTCTCCACAAACCACACAATCCGCCACCACTCCATCAGAGGTCGATGACGAGGCCGGAGGTGACGGAGATGTCTGAAACTACGGTAGGTGAGAAGCCACGCCCACAACGTGCGACGACTGGGCTGAACTATTGCTGGCACACGTCTGGCAGCGTCCTTTGCTTAAGAGGTCGCGACATATTATAGGAAAAGGAACATGAAAGGTGGGAATGGAGGAAGGATGAAGTGAGGGTGAGGAAGAGGTTTCAAATGCAGAAAAAAGCTTCCGTTTGAGAGATCCACACGCTATTTCCGTTGAAGCAGGAGCAGTCCATGTTAGATATTTATAGCTACTCAAAGACCAGGCGGCAAATGGAAATTCTTCTATTTAGAATTGGTTGGTAGGAATGGAATCGCCGAGTGAAAATAGTTTTGGATTCTCAGTGTACTGCAATGATTACGAAAAATTTTTTCATTATTTTTCCAAACTTCGTTCCTGGCAGTGATTGATTCGGGAACTTCTTTTCTTGAATACAAATTTGCAGGAAGTGTTAGTAACAGCAGGGACGTATTATATTTTCACGAAAAGTATAAACAAGCAACGGCTGTGTATCAAGCCCCCTTGTGCGTAGTTCCTCTTTTATAGGTTTTAACATTCACCCCGTCCTACCTAGGTCGTTTCGATAGGGGCTAGGATTCAGGAGGCCGCGTGCATCATTGTGCTTAACCAGGGTAACCGTGTTGCTACCTAACATTTACCCACCGTTAACGCGGGCTTCAGCAAGTATACCATGGATGATCCCAGTGATGGATCCAGAGGCCACGTACAACAGAGATTGCCTGCGTCAACGCATTAAAACCACATAAATTTATACATGTCAGCCTGGACCTCACAGCACTTACCGTGGGTAATCTGAATGATGCACCCTGGAGTCAGATGCATAATTAGGATTATTCGGGCAAACGTGTTAAAACCATGCAAATTTACCTATCGTCAGCCTGGGCCTCACCACGTTTACCCTGGGTAATCTCAATGATGCACCCTGGGGTCAGATGCAGTACTAGTCGTGCAAACGCGTCAAAGACATGCAAATGTACCTATCATTAACATTCGCACATTCGCGTCAACACTTTTACCCTGGGTAACCTCAATGATGCATCCAGGAGCCGCACGCATAATTAAGATTACCCGTGTAAACGTTTTAAAGCCACGCACATTTATCCATCGTTAACAGGCGCACCGACACGTTTACCCTGGGTAATCTCATTGATGCATGTAAGCCCAGAGCTAAGCTGAGCCCATTACCGGGAAGAACTTTTCACAGTCTCTTGTTCTCGAGACTCAGGCTAGCCATCGTTGGATCACTTGTTTATTGTTTCACAAATCCTTGTAAAGTGCTCTTGACAATCCAAACGAGTGCATGAGAAAGCTGATGATTTCACAAGCTGTCTCAGTCTTGGTCTTCTACCTTGGGGGTAAGCAAAAGCTGATAACCGTGGATTCCCGAGCAAGGATCTCAGCTAATTCAAAGCCGTGTTCGCCCGGAAGCCCATAATAAAATGCAAGCGTTCATAGCCAGGGTCGATGCGGATCACCACCCTACGTCCCCTTTCCCGTAGTTCATTAGCCCTAAATCACAGCCGTCCGCTGACAGCAGCGCGGAGGGCGCCGCTGGCTGGCCGGGGGCGGCGGCCGCGGCGTGTTCGCGTGGGAGCCCATAATCTTCGCTGGCGATCTCCACCGAACGACGGCTGCCATACTCAAAAAGTGAACGCGCAGCAATCAACCGAATCGCACATACTATGAGTAATCGGCACATCTGATTAGAATAAAATGCGCCATCTCCAGATGACAACTGTCCTCGCTGGGCGAGCGTGCGCAACGCGATGCGACGCGACGACTTCGACGACCATCCAGGGACCAGTGCGCGGATAGCGGGCAGTGTTGATGGATAGCGGTCGTGGGTTGAGCCAAAGCAAGGTTTTTGTTCGGTTTCCAATCACAGTAATAGAAATATTCAAATAAAATGAACAAATAGGGAGCCGACAGAAACCAACCAGCAGAAGCAAGGAAGTATAAACATAGTGAGGGAAGAATATGCTGTTAGTTTTGGCAATCTCGCGCACTGGACGCGTTCCGAATTTCCAACTACAGTGTGTATGTATTGCCACGTCCAGCTCGATAAAGAATACGATCATCCGTCAGGTATAGTGTTGAACGTGCATCCACACCTGGCACATGGAATAGCCATGATTTTTAGGACAGATGTTATAGTTATGGTGATCCCAAATCAGTTCTGGTTCAATCGCTGCCACCGCCTCGCAACCGCTGAGCGAAACCGCCGTGACGCGGTTTTGTCACGTTTCTAACGTGTTCGAACACGCATCACGCTCATCTTAACGAGTAAGTACGAGAAGAACCTGCCAGAACCCACCAGGATCCATATGGAACGTGTGAAGACGTGTCAGAACGAGTGGAAAACCGCAGCAAAATTTCCTCGCGGCGGTACTACAAATCTGTTACGACATAACGTAAGAACTAGGGCCTGGATGCACCATTGAGATTTACCAGGGTAGATGTCTTGACACCCGTGTTAACAATGGGTAAATTCGGGGTGCAACACCTTAGCCCTGGGTATCAACGATCTCAACGATACTTGCAGCTCTAGAACTGTACCCAGATGACCGTGACTAGATAGACAGAGTCGCACAATCTCTGCCTCTGAATAGAAAGTATTGGAAAGACCCCCGAATCCTTTGAAGACCAGAAAATCTTGCGCGGGATTTTTGGAACACCCAAATGTTTCATAGTAAATATTCTAAATAAGGGCGGTCACACGGTCGATGGTTCGATCGCGCCCGTTGCCAACCAAGTCATCCATCCCTCCGGGGTCGGTGAATTGGTACCAGAGGGTCTGGGAGGGTGAAGCACTGACTTGGTTCATCGGACGCCTGGCAAGTCACTGTATATGGCACATATGCGCGCATTCAAAGCCTCTGCGATTCCCAGATGAAGTCGAATGCGTAGCGCATCCCACTTGACGGGATTGATCAGCGCCGACCACTTTATCCTTTATCCTTTATCCTTTACCCAAATAGATCACTCAATGTGTTCTAAAAAATGAGGAGATGAGTATTTTGAGGTTTGGAAGAATGTAGCAAAGAATTTCTCTTGGAAGCTTTGGAATAGACTGCAAAGGCGCAGTAACAACACTGGAGCTCACTGAAGTGATGCAGTCTATGTCAAGAGAGAAAGAAAGGATAGGAAATAGCAAAAGAACTGACTCAATAAGAAAATCCGGAAGAGCAAACAACAAGACGACAAGGTAAACACAAAAAAAAAATCCAAAATTAGCTTCCACGCTAAACTTATACATTTTTGGGAAGAAGGTAAATCTCCGTGACACGGTCAGACGATTCTGTTGAAGACTGTGTTGCTAGAAAAAATATTAGACTGTATTGGCGTTTATGATCAAGGTTCTGGAAATGTACAATTGATTGCGGGTCATATCCAGAAATTTAGAGTTCTGCAGAGACGCGGAAAACTCTAAAGAAAGCGTAGGAATCAGATAACCTTCTTCTGTTTCTACTCTTTGGCAGGTGAGTTGTCCCAGGGCTCAGCTAGCAAAGGAAAATTCATGAAGTGTAGTTTTCGTTCCGAGAGCTTAATACGCATGCACATAATAGCTTGAGAGCTCTTAAAGAGTAGAAATAACTAAGAGAGAGGGAACCTGCACTGTTCTCTGCATAGAGAAGGTGCTTGCAAAAGGAGCATGTAGTCCCTTTCAAGACACTTTAAATCTCTTATGATGATAAATAGGACTTATTAGTACGTGGAACTGCCCTTGCAGAAGCGCCACACGAATTCCAACAGCCTCACCTCCGACAGCACATCAATCGTCGGACTACTGGCGCTAGTCCGATTCATCGTCGTCGCTGTCGCCGTCGCTGACCACGGAACCGCCTCGACCTTCTGAATATCGCCAGCACTTGGCGGCTGTGGCTGTGGCTGCTGCTGCTGCTCGTCGTCGGCGTTCTTCATCTTGTCAGCTCAGCGCTCGACGCAGCGAGCGAATACGGTACCACTTAAGGTCTCGAGGAGCACGACCGGGTGTCACCAATGGAATCAGCACGGGGCGGGGCGGCTGCCACGAAGCTGCCAGCAGCGGCCCCGCCGCCGCCGTCGCCGCCGGCTACGGTATCGGCCACCCGCAGACACCCGACGAGGGCTGTAAATAGCGGTAAGAACATGGCGGCAGATGTAGAGGGCGAAAAACGGATAGCGGATGATTCTTTGCGCGACTTCACACCTTCGTTATGACTTTGTGTTGGACGCTATTTTGACCGAGTGCTGGACGAGTTGTACTGCGCCCACTCTTGGCTTTACAAGTCGCAGTCTTTTCAGCTCTTCTATTAACAATTTTCGCGACTCTGGAATAGCCATAATCGCAGCATTTACAAATCGCGATTGATTATTGCATCGAACCCCACCATTTTTTTGGGACGCTGAACGCAGCAGAGGCTAAAACTACGCATCGCGATTGCCTATCGCGATAGAATGCCCCGATTTGTAAATCAACGTGCAGGAAAACTATTCTAAGCATTCGGCTAATCGCAGCTTCTTATCGCGGCCATCGTAATCTGAACAATATGCTAACCAATATTGTTTCTAATCGCGATCGGGGATAGGATTCCTTCATTATCACCGCAAGTGACTGCGATTTTGGTCAAACAATAACATCAAATGGCAGAGTATGATGCGATATCGCAGCGCTACTGGCACTGATCGCATATAGATTACTTGAGGAATCATTCGATTTCATCGCGATTTCGGTTAAGCATTCACGTCAGGAGCTTGATCATCTGCGATATCGCATTGTTAATAGCAGTGATCGCAGGTGAAGTTCTCAGATCACCAGATATTACTGCGATTATGGTCAATCAGTGATATCATAACTTAGCCTCCTGCGATATCGCATCGCTGCAAGAAATATAGGCAAACCATTTAGCTCTTTGAAATCCGCTATCCATATTGGTATTCAAATTGTGGGGCAACTGCGATCGCGGCGTCTTTCGTCATAGTAAATCTCAGCGATTAAAAAACATCGAATCGCACTCAAGTCGCACCTCTTCCTGTAGTTAATGGAAATGCACCTCTTCCTGTAGTTAATGGAAATGTGTCAAGTTATCCAAATATAACGCAATGAGGAGAATGAGGAGAATCGCCGCGATCACTCACGCACCTCTTAGCAATGGTCATACTCAATCGCGGCGATACGCCTGATTTTGGGATAAATATAAAGTCACTGTCAGCTTGGGCTTTGGATTAGGGAAGGCATGCTCCGCGAGAAACGCATGTTCCCCTTGTGATCCTTGGAATTCATGAACCTGGATAACTGTTCCATGTTTTCAGTGTAATTTTCGACTTGTGATTTTGGGCGACTGCGAGCGATCGTCATGACTCTGCTGGGCGACAAACTATAAATGAAGCGTCTCGTGTCAGTTGTCGAGTCCAATCGTCTTTAAGCCCCGGCACGGCCATTAAAACATTGCTAACTATCTCGTGGTCGGCTAACAAATTCATAAATTTTGAGTGATACATCAGTGGAATGTCGCTGCGATTGGCATGTGTACAGAGATAATGCCCACTAAGTGAAGTTCAATGTAGTCTTAAAATCGCACAATCTGTTGACGCCGGTCCGCTGGCTGCTAGTCTCTGGACCGGGCAACTAAATGAAATCAACCCGTCAACGCTCTCGAGCAGAACCCCAACAAAAAACATCGGAATCGAATCAGACAAGTGGTTGGCTAACGAGCGCCACAAAGCCGTTGTGCCTGCCCGACTCCACTTAGCGAAACGAAATCATACGTGGGCAGACACAGAGGTTCGTTCGGCGATGACTGCACACTGATTAGGGCCGCAATTACAGACTTCAGTGGCTCGCTACAAGTTATTCTTCGTGAAAAAAAATTGGCAGACACCCATTCAACCCGCGTCACACTCGATATCGGAGATCATCCGTTTTCGGGGGACGTCGTTGCCGCGGTTCCAGAGGATCATAGGTCATAGATCAGAGGTCGACCGCGACGCGCGCACGCGTGATCACCCCTAGTCGCCGAACGTTTATCCGCCGATTTTTTTTTTCGCAGACTGAACATGAAATTGCAATGGTTGGGACCCGCGCGTACGTGCCTCTGCCCGTGTTTAGACAGGTCAAGGCGGGAAAGTTGATCAATTGATCGCAAATGAGAGCGATGATAGCAAGGAAATGTGTAGATGCGCAGACAGTCAGAGTGCCATGACGCTGATGATGTGACACACGATAGGAATCCATTCCATCAGCGTTCTTGTAAAAGAATGACCTTACAAATAATTTTTTTGTACAGGCGTACTCCAGATGACGGTGCTGCACTAAAGATACGTATTGATTATGGGTTGATAATGTTCTTGTCCTACATGTCACGACATGGTTTCTGGGGTTGATCTGGAAAAATTTTTCGGCTTTGGAATTTCTCTGGCTAGTAATAATCGGA
>JARK01001514.1:322960-333180 GCA_000688135.1 Ancylostoma ceylanicum
GTTCTACCTATTCTACTTCTATCAATTGGATGAACACACTGAAGGCATTTCAAATGTCGGCAATGTTCGTACTGTGCACAGGTACTGTCCACAGGTACTGAACGGAGACGAGATTGTGTTCATATAATACTCGGTAAAGTAGCCCTAGAGAGTGTGTAGTAAATTTTGCTGTGGAAGTCTACAGAAAAAAAGGATTTATTCCAGGGACAGCGTTAAATCCTATGTTTTGGTTGAAATCCTTGAGTTAGACGAGGGCTATTTCTGGAGTCATTGCCTTCGGGACCCTAATTCTGGGCCACGTTGAGTGGTATAGCAGCAGAACTACTTTATTATCAGGTTTCATGAAAGAAAATCAGTCTTGACCACAAAACCACAACAGAGACAGTAACTTTATAAAGTACTTTAGTTTATTTTTAACAAACCATCGACATTAACACATTCGCGACAATGCGCTCAACTGGATGACACGCATGGTGCGCATTTGTGCTCAACCGGTTGAGCACGCGGACCCAAGCTCAACCGGTTGAGCACAAATGCGTACTTAAATCGCCCGTGTCCCACGCGGCGCACCGTGGCGAGAGTGTAAGGTCGCGAATGTGTTAAAATTACTTCCACGAGAAATCTTGGATACTGCAACCACTATGACTCGTGAAGTACTTTACAAAGTGCGAATCGAAGAAGCTTGAAGAAGCTGAACAATTGCCAATGAGGCACGCTTTCGCTATGGAGCGCGTCTGCAGCAGGGTTTACATGACTCGCGGTCGCATGCATCACTGAGATTACTCAGGGTAGACCTGTCAACACCACGCAACTTTTCCTATTGTTAACGCGGGCGTCAACACGTTTACCCTAGGTGATTTCGATGCATTTAGGCGCGGGGATATTTAATATTTAATCCTTGTCGAAAAGATAGATGATTCCGTGGCTGCAGAATCACTGCGGGACCTGGACGAGGGGTGCGGAGAGAGCATGCTCCGAGTGAGAGTGTCGAGTAGGTCCCGCCATGATTCTACAGCCGCGACGCTATGAAACCGCACGCGCAATCCGTCTATCTTTTTGACAAGGACTGTAATTTAGGGTAAATTGAAATGGCACCAATTCTTTAACGAAATTGTAATAGTATGGTAGAAAAGAAAATTTTAGGTATCCCGGCCACTGTAGGATAGTGCATAGAGAGTCGCTAGTCCTGAACCTTTTCGGAGGGAGCAGCCTATCTTTTTGATATAAGGTAATCAATAAGGTGGCAAAGTGATTTAAAGCATTTTCAAACCAAATTAAAACTTTTTTAAATTCGAGAGCGCGAATTAGGCCAAAGTTGGTAGTAAGTGTTTCTTTTCCATTCTACATTTTTTAAACCTTCGCTTTCCCGCGAAAATAGACATTTTGGTGGAATCTTTATGTATCTCTCTGTTTTAGTGCTGAGGACACATGGAAAGTGCGAATATTACGGTAGATTAATGACAGCATTTTATTTGCAGACTCCTCCAAAGTGGCCGAGTTTTCATCGGCCGAACATGTGGTTCAGCGAACGCACATGTTCATTGATGAGGTTGAAATATGAGGAGCAAATGTCATCGCTGCAGCCTGTAGGTGTTCGAGAGCTCACCGATCCGAGTCTCGATACAGCAGGGCCACACGGACAAAATCTAAGCGAGAAACAAAGAAAAATCAAGTGAAAATGGTCCCAACAGGGCAGCTCTGAGCCGAGGCCTATATTGGCCGACAATGGCCCCAGCAAAACCACAGATGGTCGGCGAAGACTGCCCGGCTTATTTCAATTTCGACCCACTATCTCAATCGGCGGCCTCCCACTGTGAGAAAACGACTCTGTGGTGCTGACGAGCCGGCGGAATTATGTAAATCGCCCATCGCCCCGCTGATCTGTCCGAGCTTCGAGCGAGCTCTTCCGGACATATTTTGGATTGCCTGAAGGCCGCTATTCAAGCGAATCGTGGAGATCAAGCTTACGCTTACCTCAGGGCTAGGATTCATGAAACGTTAACTACGTAAATCAAGGATGGTTAGCATGGTTGGTTATCTTATGGACAAGGGATGTTAGGAGATCGTCAATGCTGGCTTGGAGGCCTGGTTTTGTCTGTTCATGAGTTCTTAAATCCCAGCCCTGACTGTGTGGATTTCCTTGCGGTGATCCTCAGTGAACGAACGAGGTGTACAGGAAAAGTCCTTGAATTTTTCAAAGATGTGGATTCCATATATCTGAGATAGCTCTGTCTCTATCCCTTGCTGACTAAGCGCCAGAGTTCACCCACCCACCGGGGAAAATTCCATGCTGCGCACTGGAGCCCTGATTGCTTATTATTTAAATAAATCATATTGTCATAATCATCATAACATTCTGTTCAATAATTGATAAATAAATAAATAAATAAATAAATAAATAAATGATCCGAAAGTCTTGCACCAAATTTCGCAACATCCCAAACAATCATAAAATTGCTGTTCACGGCTGGAGTCTGCTCTGCCCATTTTTGTAGTTACTATTATATAATAGTTGCTGAGTATCAACATAGGCGTATGAAATCACTTGAAGTGTAGTTTTGATGCCCAAAATCATGGACATGAAAATAATTGTGGTCCACGCCAATTGCACAAAGTGCCGTTGAGGCTCACATTATTGATGTGACCGAAGAACATTTCGAGATAACCCCTATGAGCACCTTTCACCGTGCCGAAGTGAAACGCACGGAGAAAATGGTGATCAGATTTGCGATCAGTGTGGTGATAACCATTGCGAGCATGCTTCAGCCACGCCCCGAGAAAAACTCGCGAAAATCAATGAAATCAATAAATCGGTAAACATGTCGCTCTAAATGGTTGTCAGATGCCTGATCAGCGTGATGGATTGCCCCAGTGGGCATATTTCTATTTGGATTGGAGCTAAACTGAGAAAACCGATAAAATCGATCGATAAATCGATATCCGGGTCGATAACATCCTGCGAGGAGTAGCCTAGACCCAAATGTGGTTTGGATGGTGTCCCATGCTTCCCGTACTCCTTCCATCGCCACCTCTTTAAAATACTCGTTCTCATCGTTTGAATTTGGCGCCCACGCGCGCTGTCTGATTTTTGAAAAAAAATGCCGTAGGCGTTGCTATGTTTTATATAGAGGTAGAGAACATTCCACAACATTCTACTGTTGAAAAATTTCAATTTAAGATCATTCTGGATCGAAGAATGAATGTTGGTGCGAGACTTCCGAACCGACCTAAAAATAATAAATTTATCGATTTATTCGTCGTGTTCTGGCGATTATCTTATTATTACATGAATTATCATATCATATCATCACAACCTGTTGTTTGATTTCTTCTGGAATATTTCATTAATTTATCTTTTACTTCCAATTTATGAAAATTTTTTGTATGCAAGTGCAGCATAGTACCAGTGCCGGATCCAGGAGAATAGAAACAGTTTACAAATATGCGAATGCAAAATTTTCATCCATTCCATGGAGCGATGAAGAAACGTTGGCGACCCATTACTTTATTCCTTAGTTCTATTATTTTTAAAAGTTTATTATTGATTATTTGAATAAGGCATTAATTTTCACTTCATTTTCTGGAACTTTGACAGCTCGGGTTCACATAGCCGCCTTGGAACCCACTTTTTCCGTGCCCCCTATCCCTTCTTTATGTGGCCGCCACTGCTTATTACCGTCCCTCGTGTTGCAGCGTCCGGATGCAGAATATCTCCAGACTTCGCCAGTCCAAAATGATTTAAACGAACTGGCCGTGCAAGAGACAGAAGTGATGGAAATGATACGTATCGATTGTCACTTTACATCGCCTAGGTTCGCTTCGAAATGGAGCTCATTGCTTCTCATCATGTGCATATTTCTCAAGAATGTGCTCAAAATGATAACGAAAACGATGCCTATTGATCGCTGGCCTAAGCGATCCACGCAGACTATCAATCCTTCACGGCTAGAATTTCCTCATTTTCCCTACCTCCCTGGGAGGCTCTCTCGATAAAGAAGTCGGGACCTGATTGTGAGGCCCGGCCACTGAAGGCATTGGCTGCGTTGGTTGATGATGGAAGGGGCTCTTAACTAAGCGAACTCATGGATATTTCGACCAGTAACGAATATCTGTGCGCGTGTGGCGCAGTGGTAAGAGACTCCCTGCGTACGCACACGGTCGATGGTTCGATCGCGCCCGTGGCCAACCAAGCCATCCACCCCTCCGGGGTCGGTAAATTGGTACCAGAGGAGTCTGGGAGGATGAGATGAAGCACTGACTTGGTTTATCCTCTCAGACTGGAGAATGAACCAAGTCAGTGCTTCATCCTCCCAGGATGCCCCCCGCAAGTCACTGTATAGGGCACATACGCATTCAACGCCCCTACGATGCTCAGATGAGGACGAATGCGTGGAGCATCCCACATGACGGGATTGATCAACGCCGACCACTTTATCCTTTTATCCTAACGGATATCTAACTCGAAAAAGGCACAATATTGAAAAGAAACGTTTATGAGTGGTCGAAATATTCACGAGTTCGCTCAAATAAGAGCTTCTTTCATCAGAGCGAACATTTTGCAAAAAGATTACCTCAAGTAGGCATCGAACCTGGGACGCACCACAAATGCGGCATGCTTCCAACTTCACGGCCGTACAACACGCTTTGTCGCACTTAGTCGTGCTGAAAAATTAAAACTCTGAAAAACTTTTGGTTTTGGCACAGGATATCATCCTCCACGAAGTCTTTCAGAGTGTATAGGCACCCACTGCTTGGACACTCTCCTAGGTCCGGCACAGATAAAGGATAAAGGATAAAGTGGTCGGCGTTGATCAGTTTCGTCATGCGGGATGCGCCACGCATTCGACTTCATCTGAGCATCGTAGAGGCGTTGAATGCGTATGTGCCCTATACAGTGACTTGCGGGGGGGGGGGGGCGTCCGATGAACAGTGCTCCATCCTCACAGACTCCTCTCCTCTGTACCAATTTACCGACCTCCAAGGGATGGATGGCTTGGTTGGTCACGGGCGCGATCGAACTATAGGCTGTGTGCGTGCGCAGCGAGCCTTTTACCACTGCGCCACTCGCGCCCACCCCTAACGCATGTATCTAGTACAAATTGCCCTGAATGACGACATATTCTTGACCTGAGAGGTTATTTCAGTTGCCATTGTGTTGGCTCAGCGCGGCCATAGGGCCATTTCATCATGTTAAATTCATGTTCAATTTAAAGAGGTGCTATAAGTTTCAACTCTAGTCAGGCGAACTAACTGCAGGACCGCTAGACCGCCGGTCTCTGACCTCAATAAGAACTTGCTCTGCTGCAGGCCATCTGATTTGGAGGGTTCTGATTGCCCTTCTGAAAGGTTGGCTAAATAGGCTTCTGCTGCCAGCTGCTTTGTAATTGTTTCTTATTCGTATTGCATGTAGCCGATCACACCCCGCAGCAGGTTGGATATGCCATTCGAATGCCACCCAGACGCTCGTGACTTTGCTTTCTGGGCATTATCTTGTGAAGGATGACCTGGCGAACGTTCCTTTACTGTTTTACTCGTCGCATTGACCGCTGGCGATCAGTACTCCTCCAAAAAATATCATCACCGTGGAGCGCATACGATGCATGCAGGCAGCAAGTATAATATGAATCGAACAAAATTCTCTGGTAAGCAGTTTTTATCTTTGGTAATCGCTCAGTGCGTGCGTGGGTCGACGTGGCACTGTAGGACGGAGGTAGTCCGAAACGCAGTCCTGATGCAGGTGAGAACCGCGCATCAAGGGAAACCTGTACTGGATGCATGCGTTTGGCGCACTTGAGTCTGTATGATGGAAGATAGTGGTAGTCGCATCGCTGACAGTGCTAGTCGCATCGCTGACGCAGCTGCATCAAGTATGAATGGCCCTAATAGCCTTGGTCTTCATTGTATGGTTGCATGCATGATGCAAGAACGCGTTAGGTATGACCGCGGCGCGGGCACTCTGGTTGTCTGCTGCACTTCTCGAAGCAGTGGGAAATCATCATGTATCGGTTTTCCTCCGTGTCTCTGCCTAGCAGGCTCGCTGCCTTGGTGCAGCAGACAACTAGAGTGCTGGCGCCGCGGTCCCGTCCCTTGTCTACGGCAGTTTCAAACGCGCGCATTTGGTACATATGCCCATATTTATCTATGTAGTTTATCTGTGTACGTAAATATACTCTGCGGACAGCGATTGCAATATGGCATGGCGATGCGATTCATACGCATCGTTTCCATTGTCCCCACTTCTCACCACGCATCAATTCAACCTTATTTTGAACTGGCAAAGTCCGGAGATACCTTTCCTCCGACTATCATCACAAGCATGATAACATACCAGTAAGTATTTAAGAAAGCATTCAGGTCAGTTGGTCATCTTTGCATCTTGTTTCCCGGCAGTATGCAGTTGTGGATTGTTCTGCTTTACATCGTACAGGTTGGGTTCATAATGCAGTGCGGCGCAGAAGTCGGACTCAATCAGCCGTTTCAGGTCATCAACGTTTGTGCACAAGATCCGGAGGAGGGAGGCGGTGGTGGAGGAGGTGAAGGAGGAGGCGGAGGCGGAGGCGGAGAAGGAGGTGGCGGAGGAGCTGGAGGTGGAGGCGCAGAAGCTGGAGCTGGAGGTGGAGGAGGTGGAGGTGGAGGTGATAAACCGCCAGAAGTCAAGATGGAAGGTCGTAAAGATCACAAAATACCTGATCCAACACTTGAGGTATGTTCTCAGACAATTCCGGGGGCAAAACCCCGGCAAATTCCGTTCGGAACGAGCGGGGGGCGAGGGTCGAAACGAGCGTTCGGTCTTTTCCGCCCGATAATTATCGGGGTTCAGGCCGCTATAGAGCCGCAAAAGTGGGAGCTTCCATTCCTATCAGCCCGAAAAGCATCCGCGTTTAGGCCGCAATGAGGCCGCAACTTGTTGAGGTTTTAGCCCTATTCGCCCAAACCTGCCCAACTCTGCCACAAAGCAAACGTGCAATTTTTCATTAGAAATAGGAAAAATCACTTTTTGCAAAGTATTTGCATGATTTCGGAGTGTTAGCTTTCTTTTACTATCGGGGGGATTCGAACCAACCTAGCCATTATCACGATTGATTGAGAGTCCGCTGCTTTATCCACTCGGCCATCCGTGCTCCTGGCCTCTTTCACTCCAGGGACCCCTTTATTCATTATCATCTACAGTAAGCGTCGATGGCGGTGACCCATTAACGGAGTTGATAAGAACGCCGCGCAACCGCGCCGCGCGCGTCGGGATAGATGTAGTTTGCTGCCATTATGCTATTTCTCGTTATAAAACATGAAAAAAGTAAATAGTTCACCATATTGGGAAGAAAAGCGCCTAGAAATAGCACTCCGACGGCTAACGACATCGATTCCGTACGTGCGGCGCGGTTGCGCGGCGTCCTTGTCGAGGCCGTGGTGCGTCACCGCCATCGACGCGCACTTTACTTTCACCAATTAACACTTCCAACCTAACGGTTACGTTGGGTCCCGAAGGCTACGTTGATCGGCTGGCTTAGAGGTGATGTCATCGCCTGCCCCAAAATATGGGAGGCGGTCAAGACGTACGCCGCGACGCGACCGCGCCGCAGGCGTAAGCTCCTTAAATCCAGGTTCTTCGACGCACTGAGGGACTCCGGTGGACACCCCACACACTTTTTCGGATCCGATGTCATTCACCTGTCCCACCTGCTCAGAAAACTTGTCTATTCCTCCCCAGTGCTGCTCGTGCGTTCAAAAGTTGCAGCCGCGACGTGCACGTGAATCGACTAATCACGGCTCAGCAGCGTACATCCTGTCACGCAACCCCAAAATACTGCGCAAAAATATCTGCGTTTCTGCGTTAAGGATCAAGATCGTAGTCATGATATCGGCCTATTCCCATCTCCACGCTTTTATTCTTGTGAGATAGGACATTATGTGAGCTAAAAAAGATTGGGTACGGACAAGTATTGGTGAAATAGTACGCTGCCGTTTGTGGAACGCATCGGATCTACCGCTTCTCCGAAACGACGGGACGGACCCCCGACGCGGTCGGGGATCCGGAGGCGGCGCGACTGTGACGTATGTTCTGTGCCGTCAAGTCGCCCATGTCACAGCCGCGCCGCCTCTGAATCTACGGCCGCGTCAGCGGCCCCGTCGTTTCGATACACGGTACCTGGATTAGAAAGAACCACGAAAGGGGTATACTTATCTGCACAACAGTGGCGAATGCAGGAAGTAGGCCGGTGTGGAAGGGTGGTGTACCGAAGTAGTTGTCATTTAGAAGCATGAATAATTTAGCGGAAGATTGCTCCGATTTTCTCGTCCTCTGCCCATCCCACCCTTAAGCCAAAATATGTCGACGTTTAGGCCGCTCTTTGGCGATTTCATTCGGCGGTCAGTGGCCGTGAAAAGCGGGCCGATGCCCGACACTTTTCATATTGCGGGCTGAACCCCGACGGTCGTGCATCAGCCCGATTCATGCTGCATTCGGCCCGCTGTTGGCCCGATTGCCCGTTTGGGCCGCATCATGCGCGGTTCCGCCCGCAACTTGCCCGCAATGCTCCCTCGTTCAAACCTTTCGTCGGGGATTGGCCCGCGGATGGAACGGAATTTGCCCCTGCAATTGTCTGAGTTGTCGTTAGAAAGTCTAGGTGTTGCTCGTCGGTCAATTTACACCAAATCCAAATACGGAACCGAATAATGTTTAGAATACAGGGAACGTCGATCACGATTACCACTCCCGCGGACCGGCGCGCCGCACGGTCTACGCGGCGCTCAAGAGCGCCGCGGATGTCGGGTGTTGCCTCGCTCGCGTAGCGTAGAAGGTGCGGCGCGCCAGTCCGCGGGAGTCGCAATCATGATTAGGACAATCTATACCAGACGCGACATATCAGACTCAAGCATCCATTTGCGCAAGATTAGCTATGAAGACAGGTCAACGCGGCATGAAATTCTCAATGGAATGAACGCACGGCCGTCGCGAGGCCGTAAACGCGTGCGCCTGAGCCGCGACTGCGATGCGACTAGCCCCTATTCATCATATAGAAGCGCGCACGTCAGTCGCACGCATCCAATGTAAATTGCCCTTATCCGAAACGACGAGTCCGCCCAAGCGGCCCACGTCACAGCCAGATCAATGGTTGTTACTATAAAGATAACGGTGAAACGTGATACGCAGATCAGAGATGATAACGTGGAGAGCTGGTAAGCGTGGCCGCCTCTGGATCATCGACCGCTTGGGCGGACTCTTCGTTTCGGATAGACGATACACTAGTCAGACGCGCGCATTCATTTGCGAAAGATTTTCCATGAAGACCGGTCGACGCGGAATATACATCCTCAATGGGAAGAACGTGCGGCTACCGCGAGGCCGTGAACGCATGTTTTTGAGCTGCGTTGCGACTATCCCTATCCTTCATCATGTAGGCGAACGCGCATCTAAGAGTATCCTCAGACTTCGCCAGTTCAAAATGAATCAAAACGAACCGGCGATATAAGAGACCAGTCTCGCCGTCCGGCTGACGCCGGTCCTCCAGACTTCTACTAATGCTCGCTTCGCTCGCACACTTCACATTGAATGCAAAGAAAACCCTGAAAACCTTTCGCGGGGTACCTATATCCCTCTCAAATAGTTTCAACGCTCTCCTGAAATTCCCTCAAATCCGCCAGGCCTTATCTCATCTCCACAAAGTGACACTCTTTGTAGGCCCTGCGGGCTGTGAGGATTTGGATGTAACCGATTCAGTGCGAATGATCACTTGGAATGATCTATGTTTAGCTGGCTGTTGTGGTAGCTAAGTGATAAGAGTCTACTGCTGCATGTAAACAGAATGAAGGGGGTGGCTCATTCAGACACGAATGGAAAGGACAGAGAGTGATGAGCAAGTAGTGCAGGGGAGGAAGAAAAGCCAGTAGGAGAGAAAGCCGTTGGACCCGTATGTGTGCATTCCTTCATTTTTCCAAGCGATCCCACTCTCCTGAATCCCAGCACACCCTTTCACACCGTGAAACCCACTTTAAAACGTCTCCCCACTTTGGGCGCCGGCGTACCCTTATCACAGCGGTGGACCCGCTGAGGAACGGTAAACCACTTGAGGATACGATTGGTGTACGATAGCCGCCCTACTGATCCTTCAATCTAGGGTGAATGAATTTCGTGATGACACACACACACACACACACACACACACACACACACACACACACACACACACACACACACACACACACACACACACACACACACA
>JARK01001514.1:341079-355631 GCA_000688135.1 Ancylostoma ceylanicum
ACAAGGGAAGTGCACGAACTTAAGCTGCGATTTTGAAACGAGACATATATGGTAGGAAGGCTTGTCTCAAACGATGTTACAGATTATACTTGAATTTTGCTAAATGGTTAATACAAGCTCAAAATTCCACGTCGATCGTCGAAATTCCACGTCGAAATTCCGTGAATTCCTACTGTACTGACATACACCGCGTTCACTCACGGCAGTGCAGCTGGATGGCCGAGTGGGTGGTGAAGCAGACTCGTAGGCACAGCCTCGAGGGTTTGAATCCCCCCTTCATGTTTTGTTTTGCGAACTTCCATTTCTATCCTTTAGCCGAATGTGGAGCTGTTCAGGGGGTGAATGAGCAATAACTACGAGCGCTTTTTTTGGAAATAGTTGACAAATGTTCAATATTGGGTATTAATGTGATGTCGCTGGTAAGACAGAATACTCTCACATAAGATATAATCTAGTCGGTCACTTTCTCATTCTTTACCTGCTTGAAATGTTCACACGTGTTTGCGCTTTTGCGTTCCAAATTTGGAGAGGGTGACATCACCAACGCAACTCGCCGAGAGCACAAGATGGCAGATGCCTTTGAGAGATCCCACTCGATGCAGCTTGCTGTGTCTTGACGATAGAAGTCGAGGCAGATCTTGAGTACAATGATGAGAAATTGGATGCCCACAGGGACAGAGACTGTGAGAACCATCGAAACTCGCAGTTTACCCTCAAACGCCGCCTTCATCGAATTCGGGAGCGAGCCTGAACAGCTACGAATTCCGTTAAAGGTTGGAAATGGAAGTTTGCAAAACAAAACATGAAGGCGAGATTCAAACCCTCGAGGCTGTGCCTACGAGTCCGCTTCACTACCCACTCGGCCATCCAGCTGCACTGCTGTGAGTGAACGCGGTGTATGTCAGTGCATTAGGAATTCATCGACGTGGAATTTTGGGCTTGTATTAACCATTTAGCAAAATTCAAGTATAATCTGTAACATCGTTTGAGACAAGCCTTCCTACCATATATGTCTCGTTTCAAAATCGCAGCTTAAGTTCGTGCACTTCCCTTGTCAGCTGTGGATCCGTATTCTGGCGTTTCCCATAGATGGCCTTTGCCACAGCGAACCGTGGCTTAGCCGTAGCTACTCTGCATGTTTCTGTTCTTGAGGAGACATCCTTAGCAGGGGTGCCCTCTGACTCTGCTACGTACCTGCGCTAGGTTTCGTCTTCAGTGATAACATGGTAAAATTCGTTTCTGATGAAAATCTATGAAATTTTCGAAGTTTTACGAATAATCCCAGGTGTATATCTACCTGACACGAACTCTACCCAAAATTCGTTAGAATGGATTTAATTATTATTAGGTTGTCCCGAAAATAATGGCCGTTTTGGAGGTGCGCATTCCAAGGTGCGTAACTCAGCTCGAACATGAGTATTCCTTTTAAAGGAAATGCTGTTATGATCAGAATTTCCAATAGATTTTTGCAGTGCAATAAAACTAATAGAAAGAAAAAGCATAAACCACTGGAGTCAACGAAGTGCGAAAGGGCAATTTTCAGTACACATCGTTTCACATAAATTTTCTAGAAGGAAAGCGGTTTCACTGCGGGTTTGTAAAGAAATCCTATTAGGCAAAGGTGTGGACAATACAATATTACAAGGTGAGATCCAGATCCTGTATGGGTCTGCTCATCCGCCAGTGGGAGTGCGCTTCTTCGACTCACCAAAACTAAAGCCTTCTGTACCGAATCTTGAGACAAATGCTAACAGGCGAGGCATTTAGTGAATTCTGCTCTCGGCCTGGTCTAGCTGCTGTCGTACATCCCGTGCAGTAACTCATCTATCAGTGAAAGTTACAATTTTCTGAAATGTCAGGATTTTTCGAATACATTCAGATCTCGCTTAGTGATACAAGCCGAACAAAGCTCCACTTTGTTAAGCAATGCCCACTCATCATTAAAAGCGAACCGTTTTCCCGGAAAATTTCGCAGCAGTTTTTTAAGAGGGATTCAAGTGAGTGGTATCCCAGGTTAAGCACTGACCTGCAATGCCAATGCTTTATTCAAAATCCACTTCGACTGTTTTTTCGTCATCATTAGCTTCCAGCTAGGCAGATCGATGACTGATTCAGCTGCACCCAGCCTAGCTGTTAACATTTTTATGGACTAATTCAGAGTTGTCGTCCTGCCTTCAGAACTATACTTTCGTTTCTGAGAACTTTCATCACCTCCACCAGGTCAATGTTGACAACTCGTACCATTCTGGAAATGCTTCTCTAGTCACAGCTTCTGTGGGTAAATAACACGACTACCTGGCCAAATGCAGAGCTAACACCAAAGCTGGTTTTTGTGTCATAAGGGCTGAATAAGAGCCTAAAAATGGGAGAGCGCGAAAACCATTTTTTGCCCCTTCGCACGATGTCCTCTGCAGAAACCATAAAAATGTATAAATTGAGCAAGTCTTTTTTGAGCTCAGATAGAGCAAGTCTTCCTCTTTGTAGCCGTCCAAAGCTTATCCATGTAGCTCCCAAATTAATGGATTTGTGGACTTCCAAAAATTCATTACTATGTTGCGGCCATTTATTTCGGGACAACCTAATAGGTCCTGTAGTAGATTTTGGGGGAAAACAGTCGAAACTTCGGTGTCTTGCATTGCCAGCTGAATTCAAGGCAGAACATATCACTGCAAAAATTGAATGAAAATATGCTGTTCGGTACAATAATATCCTCCATCATCGTATTTATGTCATGTTCCGCGGAAGTTCCGAAAACCGCAAAGCTCCGCCAAAGTTTCGAAATTAGCATTTTCTCTGCGTCTCCACTCGTTGCGAAAAAAAAAAGATTAGTTACGTCTTATTTCTGTGGAAGTTCCGAAAATCGGGTTCCAATACTAGACCAAGCTTCAAGGAAGTTCCGAAATTCGGCAAACTACGCGGAAAATCTGAGGGTTTGTCTGGGCAAGAGACGCCCGTTTACACACTAGAATGAATTGTGTGGAATAGATTATTTCCGATAAGTCCATCAGGAAAGCCACGCAAATGCTTACCCCTCCATCATGAAAGCCACGCAAATGCTTACTACTATTCAAAAATCGAGGCATACACAAGTAGATAGCAGGAAAAGTTCCACAGAAGCACTCGATTGGTTCACTGGGCTTGATTGAGCAGATTTCGTTGCTGATCATGAAATTTCAGGTAGAAGTACATCCTGTGAACGTGCAGTCTACTGGTGTCATGGAGTATCAGGCGCAAGACGGTTCGTTCACAACCATGTATCCCATGGCATGTGGAAGTTCATCAGAGTTTGAACACGGTCGTGCAAGGTAATCCATAGTTCATACCTTTTGTAATATGACTACTGTTGAGTCAGCGAACAGAAGGGAGACGTGTGGAAGGTTTATTAGCCGCAAGAATGGAACATACTCCGGAATAGAGGGTTTAAATAGGAGTAAGAGTGATAAGTGAAGGATATGAGCCTGATTGATTAGATAAGTTGTACAGATCAAAACACACTGGTGGCTCATTCCCCAACACCTCCCTCCTAAGATGGGCACATCTAACTGTATGACTTCTTCGAAGGGTCCATCTTTAGTCGCTGCGGTGCACGTCGTGTCCTCGGTGGGTGTTGTCGTCCTATTGAGGCGTCAGGCGCTGGCGCAGTCGAAGTCGGAGTCGTCGCGAGCTCGAGTTCGGCGTTGTCGTACCGGTGGTCGAACTTGACGAGGAATGCTGTTCCGGCGGCATCTGTACAGGCGTTGAGCACGGCAGAAGAGGTATGTCGGATAGTTCTATTTCAGATATTGGGATGTCGGAATAACGAAGACGTATCTGGTCGGCATGTCGCTTCCATACTTGTCCATTGACTTCTACGTCGTAGAGTCTGTTTCCATGACGCTGTAGTACACGAGCGGGCGACTGCTGAGGCTTTCCACTGCGGTGATCCAGGGTCCAGACGAGCTCACCAACATTGAACGGGAGGCGTGTTGAATTGCCTTTTCCGTTCCGTCCGGGAAGCGGTTTCTGATTATGCTCCAATTCCGTATTCCGATGCGTCAGCCGCGATGACGATTTCTTTGGAGGGATCAAAGTGGGTGAGCAGTAAGTCTGACACGAGTGCATCCTTAGCTCGTTGGAATGCTTCCTGGCACTCGGGAGTCCATATGAATGGAACGTCCTTCTTCAGTAGAGCGTCCATTGGTGTACGTAATTGGCGCATCTCGCTGAGGAAGTGACCGTAATAGTTCAGCATGCCCAGAAAAGAACGTAGTTGTCCAATATCTCTAGGTTCCGGCATCTTCTGTATGGCCTCGATCTTGGAAAGATCGGGTCGACGTCCGGTAGCATCAATGATATTGCCAAGGTATCGGAGCTGCGGCATGAGAAAGCTGCATTTCTCGACCCGGACGCGGAAGCCATAAGCGGATATCCTTTTGAACAGGGCTTCCAGGTTGGCTATGTGCTCTTCAATGGTGCGGCCAGTGACAATGACGTCGTCAAGGTAAGCAGCGCAGCCATTGAGTCCACAAATCATGGAGTCCATAATTTGTTGGAAGATGCCAGGGGCAGATTTGACTCCGAAGGGCAGACGATTGTAACGCAGTAGCCCTCTGTGCGTGTTGATCGTCAGGAGCTCCTTTGCAGCGTCATCCAGTTCGATCTGGAGATACGCGTCAGCGAAGTCTATTTGTGTGAATGTTGTTCCTCCACTGAGTTTAGTGAAGACGTCGTCCGGTGTGGGCAGCGGGTGCTGGTGCAACATCAGCGCGTCGTTGAGTCCTGTCGAAAAATCAGCGCAGAGACGGATGCTTCCATTGGCCTTCTTGACGACGACGACCGGTGCTGCCCATGCGGAGTAGTCGACAGGAGAGAGGACTCCTTCTCTTAGTAGTCGATCTATCTCAGCATCAAGAGTGGCGACGTAAGCTTAGGGCACGGGGCGCTTCTTGATGAAAACTGGATATGCATCAGGTTTGAGCTGCAATGTGGCCTTTGTCACTGTACATCGACCAAGACCCACCTTGAACACATCAGCGTAGTCGGTTTTCAATTTGGCCACGATTTCTTCTCGCCGGATGGTTCCTGGATCGGGAAAGATGGTTGCACCATTGATATATTTCTGCAGCGGTTTGACGAGATCTGGTATCTTCTGGATCCATTCCCAGCCGAAGACGTCGAGGTTTTCGGTGACATAGCAAAATCCTCGTCCGCTATGCTGACTACCATCGGATCTGTTCAGCTTGAAGTCAGCTTCGAACCGTCCATCAGTGGGTATCCGAGTTCCATTGGCTGCGTTAACGACAGTGTCACTATTCTGCAGCTGTGGTTTCCCGAGTCGATTCCAGTTTGGTTTCGAAATCAGCGTTATCATTGCTCCAGTACCAAGAAGTAGAGATAAAGGATGACCATTTATTTCCACCTCAATGTGCGGTTGGACATCCTGACGTAGAGCGGCTATGATGCTTTTCATCTGGTAGCTTTTGGTGCCGTAGTTCCTTGTCCTAGGATTCGGCGGTGGCATTGGAGTTTGAAGAGCACCGTTGCGTTGATTTTTCTTCCAAGTTCTTTTCTGGCGTTTAAGTTTGAATTTCTTCCTTTTGGTGACATAGTTGACGGCAGAAATGGGCATTGCAGCGTTCTCGAGCATCCTTGGGTCCTCCTTGTACGACTTGATCAGCTGACATTCGGCAGTGAGGTCCTTGATAGATATTCTCTCGGCCTGGTCCAGCGTTCTATAGTCGGCAAACTCCGCTCCTTGAAATCCGGCGACGTAGACGAGGCATTGGAGTCCGTCAAAGTCGATAGAGTCGAGTTTCGCGTCCATGCAGCGCGTCCTCACCAGAGTCTCATAGGTATTGAAGTCCTGGTGTTCGTACTGGATCTTGAAACACTCGAAACGGCGTCGGAACAGTGTTTTGGCAGATCCAAACAGGCGCTCCAGCGTTGCGATCGCTTCATCCCATGTCAGGTCTGACGGCAGCCTTGGCGAAATCGATCCACAGAATAGCTAGTGAGAGTCTTCATCTAAACGGCTGACGAGTAGACGGGTCTTTTCTTTGTCGTCGAGGTCGGAGCAGTCGTTGTCGAAGACATCTTTAAATCTCTTGTACCACAGGTCGAACGTCCTGCCACTTTCCGCGTCGAAGGAGAACTTCTCAATGCGTCGAAGAAGCGAATCGAAGATGCTGTGCTTGTCTTTTATGACGATTGGCATTGAATCGGCAGCACGTGCTTCGATCTTCTCTAGGATCTTCATGAAGTTGTCGCTTGACTCCTTTTGCTGCTGCTGGAGGAGTTGCATCTGCTGCTGCATCATGACGAGGACTTGAGCGATTTGGTCCATCCTGTGAGTATTCGGTGATCTGATCGCCAGTTGTTGAGTCAGCGAACAGAAGGGAGACGTGTGGAAGGTTTATTAGCCGCAAGAATGGAACATACTCCGGAATAGAGGGTTTAAATAGGAGTAAGAGTGATAAGTGAAGGATATGAGCCTGATTGATTAGATAAGTTGTACAGATCAAAACGCACTGGTGGCTCATTCCCCAACAACTACCACTACTTCATGAATATGTCGATCATGACTCATAGAAACGCGGTTACTCTACAGACGTGTGTCTGTGTGTCACGGAATCTTTCTGTCTTTTTCTAAAGAAATCTTAAGGTCGGTTGCAAACCTTACAGCGACATTGTCGTGACAATAGGTCAGCTTAGATCATTTTCGTGCAACTGCTTCTATGGTTCTATAGCACCACTATATGGGAGGGTATATACATCTCCCGAAATATTTTCATTACTTTGCTTGCATTCACTGTGAAGTATGCGAGCGAAGCGAGCATCAATAGAAGCATGGAAGTGCAGCGTCAGCCGGACGGCCAGACTGATATAATATAAAGAGATTAAATGTGTGCGGGGGATCGCTTCAGATGAGTAGTAGTATTAAATGAATGGATGTTTTTCTTTGCAATAACACTCATGACTCTTTCCCTGGCTCCTCATGCTTGGTTCTAATTCCCCTTCCCGCATTTCAAGTCCGGGCAACGGTTATTCTTTGCAAATGGTCTAGACTGGTATATAGTAGTGAAAACGTATCATTTCGTAGGATTCGACAAAATTGACCACTGCGTTCGTTTTCAGTATAGTGGTAGACCTACGAAAATAGCAAAGCAAAATTACCGTGGGTGCTGCCACTAAACGGTCAGTAAACAAAGAACGCTTCACTACCTCTTAACCTTTTTTCCACGAAATGCTGCACATCTTGCGCAGATCAACTCGCGGTGGTCAGCACCTTTAGTCATAGGATTTCTTCTTGCTGCTTGTTGACTTCAGCAAAAAACGATTCATGATGAACCATAATATTTTAGATGTATGCCCGACCTTAACGAAATTGTCGTTATCCAGCGCGATGACGAGATAAAGCAATGGTACTGCTTAAGGTGAGAGTCGACGTTTTCGACTATCCATGTTTTTTACATCGTGTAAAAAGAATGAACAGAAGTCAGAAACTCGAATAACCCATCCTTATATAATCCTGTAGGGGGGAGTCGTGTGATTCCCGTAACGCTCCCATCCGCTCCGTGTTGTTGCCATCTTCTCAGGCAATTCTAGCGGGGTTCCCGTGTGCGAGTTCAGGCCTTGCGGGCGGCCCGCGTGCCGGCGCAACACTAATCCATACCATATTTCGTCCACCTGACTCATCCTCCTCCTTCTAAAGACGTCAAATTCATACCAGATGCGTGCGACTGATGCGCGTGCGACAATATAATGAAGAATAGGAGCCAGTCGCATTGCAGTCGCAGCTCAGTCGCACGCGTTTTCAGCCTCGCGACGGCCGCGCGTTCTTTTTTTGAGCCTTTCATGCCGCGTTGACCGGTCTTCATAGAAAATCTTTCGCAAATGTATGCGTGCGTCTGATGAGTAGCATCGTAGTATAAATTGCACTCTCAGGCAATTCTAGCGGGACTCCCGCGTGCGAGTTCAGGCCTTGCGGGCGGCCCGCGTGCCTTATCTGTGGGCGGGGCTTGTTAGCGAGTTTCCCGCGTGGCATTTTTGTGGGCGAGGCTTCTTAGCGGGCCTCCCGCGGGCGAGTTCAGGCCTTGCGGGCGGCCCGAGTGCCATATTGTGGGCGGGGCCTGTGAGAGGGCCACCCACGCTTGCTTTCTGGTACGGGTTACCTCCGCGCCTGATTCAGAATCTGCTAGCAGGGTCGGATGACATTTCAGTGAGGGGCAACTTATATGTACTAGCTGTGTGTGTGTGCGGTGTTCATGCGTCCATATGACGAAGGACAAAGCTTGTTGCATCGCTGTTGCAGCTTAGACGCACGTGTTTACACGGCGATTTATATTAGATGCGCGCGTGCGCCAGTCGCGCGACCGACGCACGCCTTGGAAATGCTGCGATGAAGGTTTGTGGACGAGTATCCGTGATCAGCTGTGATTGCAGTGAAGGCGTCAACCTCACGGCTATTAATACAATGACGATTTGTTCCATTGCTCAAGCTTCTCTGTTCTTTACGTACACAGTGAGCGGTGTTGGTCTAAAAATACTTCCGGTTTCATACAATAGCGGCGCAATAGGTTTTTTTTTCAAGGAATCCCTCGCACCCAAGTCATGAAGTTTTGCTGACTGCTGATGAATTGCTTGTTCGTACCTTGCCTTGCTTATGCGAGGCTCAGAAGAAGATTCTACGCCAACACCACGAATATCGTGTGGCGCTGTAAACCTCTGCGTCTGAGCTGCGACTGCGATGCGACAGGCCCTATTCTTCATCATGCAGTCGCCCGCATCTGTTAGAAATCGCCCTCATCGCGGCGGCCGCGCATTCTTTTCATTAAGGATTTCATGCTGCGTTAACCTGTCTTCATCGAGATTTTTTCGCAAATTGATGCGTGCGCCTGACGCACGCACTATAGTATAAATCGCCATTTGGAAAGAAAGCGACGCGATGCTGTGTAGGGTCACTTGATTTGGCCTGGCATGGAGATCTCGTTGCAACAATGAAATGAATAGGTAACCTGTCTCCTCACGGAGATGTCATATTAGCTCGTTCGAAGGGAGACAGGGTGTTTCTGTGGTTCTGGAACGAGGGGGAGGATGAAGAGCTGAGACAAGGAGGCAACCTGATGTTTAATCGCACTGGGTCAATCATGACAACATCTCCACTGATTCGGTGTAGTCCGAAATCAGACACGTAAAGTCCTCACAAGCTCACTACGGATCCACACGTACTTATGAAGTACAGTGGTGATGGAGAATGAAGGCACTAGCACCCTCAAAGTGGTCGAGTATATCAGGACCGATGCCCTAGTGGATGAAGCAGCGGACTCTCAATCAATGATGAACAATGGAAAGGCAACTTCGAATCCTCCGGGGAATAGATTACAACGTAGACTTGTGTGGACTTTGCAAAATGTCTGTTTTTCCTACTTCTGCAAGACTTCGATGGTTTCTTCCTGTTTTGGTGTTCTGACGGACCGTTATGATGCGCTAACGCTACCCCGAGCTGCTGTTTTAGCGTGTCTCCCCGCGCTCGTTTTGCAATTCGCCCTCGGGAGCGATCTGGGGCTGGCCGCAAAACTAGCGGGGGCGAGAAGCTAGAATTGCCTGAGTTGTAGTCTGTATATTACAATCCTTTGTTATCTCAAATTAGTCTAGAAAATCAATGAATGGTCTGCTTGCTGGAGACATTGATAAGGAGCAGGATAAGCGTTGTCGAAATCTTGTTAGTTCAATTCCATAGTCGAACAAGACACTTCCATTTTCAGTTCGCTATCTCTCATTGTAGAGTAATTCATACAGCCGCAAGATGAACGCATGCATCTGCGGCATCGCGACTATCCGCGGCGTCTGCGCGGTATTTTTATTCGAGGCCACGTGTTCACGGAATTTTTATTCGAGGCCACGTGTTCACGGCCACGTGTTCACTGGTGTTCACGGAAATTCCTTTGTGTATGGACGTGTGGGTACGATGCGTGACGGACGAACGCTTCCAGTACAAATCACCCTTATCATGACTCCGCTTGTTTGTTCCACACACGCAGTCATCGTTCGGAAAAGGCCGCAATTCAAGCGCAACCTAATTCATTTAAAACTCTGAGTGTGCATTTGCTTCCTGCTCTAGTAGTTCCAGTGGTTTCATGACGGACTTCTCCATTCGCGCAACATTCGCATTCTACGCATCTCGTCTGACCGATTGTTGCACTGTGCAATGGTTTCGGCCGACTAGAGTCAGCCAAGCGACTACTCTGAACTTTCGTACCACGGTGGGCCCACCGTTATCCCACGGTGGACCCCCAACTGACAGTTGGCCCACCGTTATCCCCAGGTTATCCCACCCTTGTTCCCCGATGACGGGGTTTACCCCCCTTTGCTCCACCGTTAGCCCACCATTGTTATCAATCCCACGGTGGGCCCACTATAGTTATCAATCCCACGGTGGGCCCACCATTTCCCCACGGTGGGTCCACCATGCTTGGAAAACCCACGGTGGGACCACTATTTGCCCACCATTCGCCCACCTTTATCCCACGGTTTGATGTCTCCATGTAAACACTTGTTGAAAACAAACTCTGACGCTGTGATATGACTACCACAGAAACTCATTCAGCCCGGATTCGCCATCCTCAGGCTCGAGAACCCGTTACTTGCGAATAGCGAACGTGTTATAACCCGATAATACTAGGCAGTGATATGGGGATAGCGAACGGGTTAAGACAGGTAGACGACCGAATAGCTACCGAGTGGCCCCCATGGTAGCGAACGTGTCACAACAAATGAGAAACCGAAAGGCTACCTAGTGTTCGCTACGGTAGCGAACGTGTTACAACAGATGGGCAACCGAAAGGCTACCAACTGGTCTCCATGGGAGCCCGAATGGGCAGCGTATGGAGCCCCAGCCCCGCCCACTTTACGGATTGGAGCCGAGGTGACATGCGGCTCCAATTCCTCTCGGGATCGGCTCCAATCCGGTGAATGTCTGAGGACGTTCACTGTGCTCCAACAACAAATTCCGAAAAACACATGGTTTAAGGGTCACCATCCTTAACCATCATTCATGCCTCTGAGTAGAAAGATTTCTGTTCATTCCTTACTGTTTTGCATCCATCCTGTAATAATTTCGCTGTTCTATTGTTCAAATTCAAATTTCAAGGCTTTTTCGATTGAGATCTAGCCATGGATCTCAACGGGTAGACACAGTGGATGTATACGAAAGGAACAAGTTTTTAGGATCATGGTTTGTAAACCAGGAGAGAAGAACGCACTGTGCAAAGAGGATTCGATAAGAATTTGGTTTCCACAGTCTAAGAAAGTGGTCACACACGCTAGCGTTGAAGGTTTTATTTCAGCAACTTTCAAAGTGAGATATACGTTTTAAGTTGTAAGGATTTTTGCTATGCTTGGACTTTCTACAGTTTTGACGGAGTAAAAAATTCCAGTTCCAACAGGAGAAGGGGGAGTAAACTTGAACAGTCTCTTTTGCCAAGTGGCAGAGCGGCAAGGGCACTTCAAGAGGCCGTACTCGCAAGTCGGAATGGAACCTATCTGGCTTGAATCTTTGCTTGACAAGGTCCTACACCATATATTTCATTTTTGCCCCGGGTGCCAAAAAAAAAACAGATATGGACGGAAGGGAAAGGTCATGTGCATCCATTTTGCATTTTTGCTTTTTTATTCCTTCTATGTTGTTGAAATTAACTTTGAAGGATTAGAACATAAAACCTATACTTCTTGACAAGGTTCTGTGTTGTGGAAGACAATCACGAATCAGAACCCATTCGAACACACAGCCACCTACAACCATGTTGGGAATTTTCGTCACATCACTTCTAGCGAACTTAACTCAACGCGTCGTGGCGCTTCTGCTGGCTAGGTTTCAGTAGACTTCGTTTAATATAGTGTAGTTATTCGTGGCTGGTACATCAATAAGGATAGGTTTTATGTTCTATAATGTTCTAATCTTCTAAATTTAATTTTAACAACATAAAAGGAATAAAAAAACAAAAATGCAAAGGGATGCACGGGATCCAAACCCTAGACCCTCTTCCCAACAGTTCAACATTCCCCCACCTCAGCCACCCTGTCTCTGCACGAGGTGCGCTGCAATACATATAGCAGTGTTGTGGGATATATTTTTGGAACCCAGGGCAGAAATAAAATATATGATGTAGGACCTTGTCAAAAAAGGGTTCAGGAGACATACAGCGGCGGCCACATATTTAGCACACCCACGATTTTGATCGACAGAATTTTTTGCTCAGCCTTATGATGAGCGATCAAAAACAAGTCCGAGTATGTGTTGAGGCACTGTGGAGGCATTCTTGTTGCTTCCCACGGGCACAGAATCTGGTCACACCTGTTTGAAAAATAAAAGTTCAATTTCGTCGGTTTTCCTGAATTCTGTGTAAAATTTGTGTATCTCGTTATGGAAGGAAATGAAGTGGTGATTTAGATTGAGCATGTTTCTCGTCAACATTTCACTATGAAGGCTTTTACCGGACTCTACACACCGGCTTGAGCCAGAGACAGAAACAAACCGTCAAATTCGTAGAAAATTTCATTTCTATGAATCTTGTTAATAAAGCAAGCCTCGGAATATTCCTTTTAATATCTGATTGTCTGCTAGCAACACAAAACGGAAAAAATATCCGCGGCTGTAAATGCACGGTTTATCCATGCAATCAGCGTGAATCCTTTTTTCACCATTTTTTTACTCCTGTTGACAATTTCCGTTCTCCCCTTAAGTGAGAAACTGCTCATTGAAACTACTTTAGCAGAACGCGAAATTATATCGAGTATAAAATAACATTTTACCCAGATCCAACAAAGTCATCTAGGAGAGAAACTGAAACATTTCCAAAAACACTGCATTTTGAGCTCTAAATGCGTGCAATCCCATCCAGAAGCATTTCCCGGAGCAACAAATTTGGGGCGGGAAGGAGATCACTATGTCTTATCACATTTTCGAATATTATCCTGATAGCTAATTCCAATCCTGAGATACAGATTTTGTATTTTCATCGGGTGATCGCCCCAAACTGGCAGCGTGCTAAATATGTGGCCGCCACTGTAGGTTTTATTGCGATCTGCGAGTCAGGCCACCTGCACTTCCCTTGTCAGGGAAAAAGATATGTATATACATATTTTCCTTTAATTTTGATTATAATTTTTATTTCGATTGCATTCACGGTGCGCTACTGATAACAAGAAAAGTTATAATCATTAGAACGATAGGCCAGTAAAAAACCCATGGATGAACGAAAAATTAGGAAAACCTCTTTTTTCTTTTCTTTGTTTTTTCTTTGCTGCGAATATGTGTATAAAAATATGATTGCGCCTGATTCTCCTGGTGATTGGCAACACAATAGGTAACCATCTCTTCTCTTTGCGCCTCATTTCATAATTATTCACTATTCTTTCTGTGCTTCACGTCCGTGCATAAACATTGGTATCTATTTTGCAGGTGGAAAAAGGCGAAATTGTCTATATCGTTGACGAAGGATGCATATTGAGTTTCACTTACACACACTACCTAAGGCACAGGTAGGCAACCCTCTACACTATTTCCTCGCAGATTTGAAGTTCAAAAAATTGTGTAGTTTGTTATATGAAAATTAAAAATTACCAATATGGTGCTACAGGGGGGGGGGGTCAGCAAACCTTGCCACACGAAATACCGCTCGTTTGCCGCGCCGAACAACCTATGCGTAGGTGTGGTGCGGCATGGCATAGCATCCGGGTGGTATTCTGGAATACAAGGATGATTTACCTCTACAGTATTTAAAATACTGGCTTCATTCTGCTCGATGTATTTGTTTAGCGCGTACAACTCTGCAGGAAGTGTAACAAAAGAAAGATGCTTGGGAAGCGGGTTTTCATAGCGGGATGTATGCTAAGGTGCGATCGACCGTGTGCGTGCGCAGTAAGCCCCTTACCACTGCGCCACAGGCACCCGAAGCAGATAATTAAAACGAATTCGACATCGAAGTCACAAAATGTAGTATATACTTTGATAGGCGCCCTCCCCCATCCCACCGACAGGGGGACTCTGTATCTTCGCTGTGTCGAAGCAATCCAAGCGTTCTGTAAGCCCATGGATTTTTCAAGCATGTGTGCCTACGTCTCTGCCATGTATATCCATCCTGTTAATCAGTTCGCCCAAAAACGACTAATGTGTGCGAGGGAGGAGGGTTCGTAGTCGTTTGCAGCCTCCATGGATCACTTTTTCAAAGCTTGGCACAATGATGATGAAGTGTATTCTTCTGGACCCATAGTAAACCCCTTAAACTTCAAGTGAATCCAATTAAATCGTCAACTCTGTGTTCAGCTAGTTTGCTTCGACATCCACTAATCTACATATAAAGATATAAAAGCTGAACACTGAGTTGATAGCGATAGCATAGGATTTTACTCAGAAACTCGACTAGATGTTCTGCACACGTTCAACAGTGAGTAGACCGGTCAGAGAATTAAAGAAATAGCATTGCCAGCGTTACTACATTATCTTATTTTCCCGTCTTTATTTCCATATACACGACCTTCTCGTGTTTTAGAGTATATATATATATATATATATA